>JAOBAM010210049.1:0-11141 GCA_025212355.1 Notarius kessleri | reverse complement strand
CGCACAGAAAGGCCCTCGCCGGCCACGGGGCTCAAACCCGGACCTTCTTGCTGTGAGGCGACAGCGCTAACCACTACGCCACCGTGCCGCCACCATTGATTGTATATTAGAATATATAATCAATGGTACGTTCCTACAATGCCTCAAGGTGGGGTTTCAGGAGACTGTTTTGATAACATTACACGCTGACTGGAGGAGGCCAAATATGTTTGGTGTTTGATTAAATCTGATTGGCACGCATTCCTGGTAGGTTCAATATAACGGCAAAACGCATCATTTGAATTTCTTTCTGGGCGACATCTTTGGTGAGCGCTTGACCTGAGCATCTCTCTGAAGATATCGAACAACTTTGGCTTGGCCACGAGCACGACTCCCACTCAACAAGAAGATTCCCTCATCTGGTAGCAGCACAGCACACAGCCTGATCGTCGGCATCGTCTACAGAGATTGTACAGCTCCAGCAGCTAAAATCTCTGCCCGTTTAACCAGGTCAGTCAGTGCACCTTTTCTAAAGTCCTGACAATAACATCAAGGTCAATAGTCGTTTTTCAGTGACAGGGTATTACAGGTTGTCAGACAGTCAGACGTGCGTACGGTTGTAGATAGACAGCTAGGCACTATGAACTTGAAAGGAAACCTGCTAGCTGCTAGCCGTTAACCGAGGAAGCTAATCTCATCAGTTCAACGTTCCGTTCCATTGGTACATCCGGGCATCAAATATTAAATATTGTTATTTATGAAGATCTAAACACACGGTCAGCAAGCAGACAAGTTATATGATGAACTAACAAAATATTAACCGATGTCGCCATTTATAAAAACTGAAATTAATCTGCAATATCGCTGTCCCCAGTCTCGATGCTCTTGCGACTGCTATGATAATACAATGGTAGAGAGATCATGTTTCTTCAGGATTCGGATAAAAAAAAAGTCACAGTGGTGTATCTCAACAGCATGCAGGATTGATCTGTATATTGTGGAGCAAAACTTTGCTGGTGCGCCGCATTCAAAAATGTACTATTTCATGGCGGGCTAGTTGTTAATGTGTTGTGGTAATACTCGTAAGTGTGCTAATAACCGCCCGCTTCACTGAAAACGTGATAATATACATGCTTCAAATACAGTTTGGTTGTACTTCCTTGTATTTTTGGGTAGCGACTTCTGTGTAGAGCATGTAATCAGACAGATTAGCTGACATCGACTGTAGTTACTACCGTAATTTGGCGTTAAATTACAGCATGTTCAAAATCTAGCTTGAGCAGAAATGTTTAAAATGTTCAAAATCTATCTTGAGCAGTGATAGGATTCCAGCCGCCCGCTTGATTTCAGGTCACGCCAGAATTTCCGTTATTGTTAATTATTCCTTCAACCTGTTGTGGTAATTTTGTTTCCACTCGAAGTCCTGGCTTTACCAGTGTAGTAACTGTGATCAGTTACGTACTGTGGAAACGGTTTAAATAACTTTGGTCAGAAAGTGGAAAGGGGAAACGGCACACAGATTTCTCACATCTCATAGGCTCTATCATAAACAAGTAGGGTTGAGTTTAACGGAAGATGCCAGTCCTCCCCATTTCTCTTCACGTTCGCCGTAAACAAGTCCATTTTAATTTTTGCTCCCATCTTAAGTCACATCTACTTATGTGGTAAAAATATGCTACAACAGGCTAAACATAAAACAAATTGCAAAAGTAATGATTCACACCTTTTTATTGACACTTGATTCCCCGCCCCCCCTCCATCCATCTAATATGAAAAATCTACCTTCATCACTTTAGTGGAACATACTTTTTTCAAGGTCAGAAGTAGCAGATTTTCAGTGCATTTTTGCCATTCAGACGGTACCATCTGCTACTTTTGACCTTGGAAAAAGTATGTTCCACTACATTCATGAGGGTAGATTTTTAATATGTGATGCAGAAGGGTTTAAGGATCAATATAATGTATGAATCATTAACTTACTTTTGCAATTTGTTTTATGTTTGGTCTGTTACCACAGATTTTACCACACATTTCAGTAGATATGACCTCAGAAAACTTGCAATACAAAAAACATTTGCCTTAATGTGCGTTACCAACTGTGAAAGTTTCAAATCTATATCTTATATTAATATCCCCTATTCACCTAGTATGTCCTCTAGTGTCTCCCTATGGATAAATGACTGGGAAATCTCCAACTTTGACCTTGAAAAATGAAGTATGTTCTACTACATACAAATTGGTAGATTTTTAAAGGTGCACTGTGTAAAAAATTTTAGCAGTTTATTTCCAGAATTCATGCTGCCCATTCACAAATGTTACCTTTTTCATGAATACTTAGCACCACCATCAAATTCTAAGTATTCATTATGACTGGGAAAATCGCACTTTTCATGCATGAAAAGGGGGATCTTCTCCATGTCCGCCATTTTGAATTTCCAGAAATACACATTTTTAGCTGCAAACCTTACTGTATTTTGGTCATACTAGTAAATATTAGTTTATTGTTTATTAAATATTCATGAAAAGATCAAATTTGGCAATAGGCAGCACAGTTTCAATGAGCAGCCTAGTTGCAATACCTACTCTGGCCACCATCCTACACAGTGCACCTTTAATATGTAATGCAAGGGGGTTTAAGGATCTCTAAAAAAAAAAATCCCTTAAAAAAGGAACCATTACTATTGCAATTTCTTCTGTTTTGCCCTTTTTAGAGCTAGATTGACTGGACTACAGGGCGAGTTCGAAATCATGCTGTCGCGAAATTAAAATTCCATGTCTCCCATGCCGACATTTGGGGACATGCTTCATTACAATTGTGGTGGTTTCACTCAGTTTTCACTGTCTTTATCAAAGTTTAAGCATATACATTCCACATCGAGCGGGTACACCAGTTCCCGACTTGGAATAGTGGAGAAATAATTAACAACCATCACACATAAGTGAGGGGGTGGAATTGGGAGACGGGTGGCGTTGGACGCGTATTAGCTACTACACAACTATTAAAGAGCACGATACAATGGGTTTTTTTGTTTTTTTAATTTACCATTCATAATTTTGAAAAAAAAAAAATTACCATATCATTTGTTGTATATGCCTGTACCGAACATTGTTACTTATATTAATGTCAAAGAACGCTGAGAGAGGGGCTGTATGGAACACAGTTAAATACTGCTACATATTTTTGGTGGTTTTCACAGGTGGTGCTACTCAACTCCTACTTTTACTACTGTACCGTGTTAGTATTTCCACATGCTTTGACCCCTCCGGCTTTATCTATGACGTGGCCAATTTACAGATTATAACATTTAACATAGTTACCTGCATGAACATTGTTGGCATGGCTGCTAAAACATTGGGTATCTTTATCCTGAACTTCATTTGGATTAACATGGGCCAAAAACGACTGAACCAGAGAAATTGGTATGCCAACATTGCCGTCCTCTTTATGGGGGATGATTACATTATGCATGGGGAAGAGACGGCGAGGAACAAGCTGGGGAGGGATCTAGGTGTCCAGGCCAAGGTCAAGTGGCTTGGGGTTAGCAGCATGAGTATAACAATTTGTTTTTGTTCTAAATGCTTGATGGGTATGCCACTAAGGGGTGTTGCTTTTGCAAATAGTCCACTGATACATGCCTTACAACTAAGTACTACAACACAATTGGTCCACATGAGTTAAATATTGCTTTATTCCCAGGTCATAACCCAAAACTGATTAGGACTCCTGGTTCAACGGTAAGACAACTTCAGGTACCAAAAACACACAGGACCTACCAAGAACAGTAAGTGGGCCTTGCTGGGGCTATTCCTTCATTACACACACACACACACTTACATACATACACAGGTAAGTTCTGAGAGAGGCGGAGAAACCTGAGAGCTTTCTTTCATAGGTCATTGTTAGAATCACTTAAAATCACAATAATAATAATAAACTATTTCTGTAGCACAAATTCATACAGGATATCTAGCTCAAAGTGCTTTAACAGTTAGATTAAAAAACAACAACAACATCGATAAAATAGGCTGCCTAAGAAGACAGATTACAGACAGGTAGCTCAAAGTACTTTACAGACCAAAACAACAGCAAAATAGATAAAAACAGGATATCGAAATGCCTCGTCGGAGCAAGGCTTCATATGCGAGCAAAGAGCGAATGAGAAGGAGAAAGGAGGAAGCTAGTACTACCCACTCCAGGATTGGAAATGAAATTTCAGTGAGGGCTTCATACAGTCAAAATGACCGAAGATTTGATGACTTCAGCAGAGGGACCCAGTGTGTGGCTAATTCCCTCGTGTTTCTAACTCAACTGCAAGAACAGCAGGAAATGGATCGAAAGACATTGAACAATGTTCTGGAGAAGGGCGACAAATTGTACAGGGCAATAAAACAAGACTTGATCGACAAACAGGTTTTCCGAAGTAACTGGTTATGTTGTGAAGAAGTACCAGAATTGTTTACCTCAGATGGGAAACATTACCTTGTCACAAAATCTGACACCCTGTATGGATGTTTGCTTCAAGATGGCGATGAAGCCATGGGAGGCAACTACATTAATCTCACACAACGACTGCAACAGCTTGGAGATGTGTTTTCACAGGGCCTACTGATTACTGGTAGCCTGTGCATCAGTATTTTCCAAGACAGTCAAGGACGATATGGATTTTTTGATCCTCATTCTCGAAATGCGAATGGTTCAGCTTTTGTGCGTAATGGAAAAGCTGTGATGGTTACCTTTGACTCACAGAGTGATCTGGCACACCGTCTCCTACAGTTGTTCTGTGGGGCCTTAGAATTCTCTGCTGCTTGTCAGTATGACCTGTTACCAGTCAGCATTCACGCAATGGTGCCTGAAGATCATGCAGTGGCAGCAATAGAAACTGAGAGTGAACAGAACCCTGAACAGAGAGAGACAGAGGCCGAGATACACATTGAGGGACAAAGCCTAACAGATGTACAGACCGTTCCAAAGTGTAAGAGGACATATGCAGCAAATAAACTGAAGAGACTACAGAATGCCCCAAAGAGCGTGAAGACCCAGAGCAATAACAGAACTGAAAAGAAAAATGGAAACTCAGCCATGCAGTCACGGAGAGACAAATACAGAGAACTATACAAGACCAACGATGCTTTTCGCATGAGAAAGCTGCATCGTATGAAGGAGCATTACAAGATGTACTTAACTGCCCAACAGAGGAAAAAGGAACACTATAAGGATAAATACTCCAATGATACTGCTTTCCAAGAGTCGCGGAAGCAGTACTGTAGGGATCGATACCAGATGGACTCTGCTTTCCGACAGAGGCAGAGGCAGCACATAAGGGATCGATACCAGATGGACTCTGCTTTCCGACAGAGGCAGAAGCAAAGAATGCAAGAGAAAATGTGTCACTATCGGAAAGATCATGCATTTCGTGTGGCAGAAAGTTCACATCAGAAGGAAGCCTTTCAAAGACGTTACAGTCATGACACAACATTCAAGTCAGTACGTCACATGGTGCATAGCCGGCACTTTAAATTGAAACAAATGAAGGATCTCAAAGCCCTACATGTCATCAGGTGTAGCAACCACATCAAGAGCAAATACAGGAATATTACTGGATTTCCTGAGACACTGCTAAACATGGAGACTGTGAAAGACTCTACTACCTCCAATCCTTTAATTGACGTGGCAATCTCTTTGTTTCGACTGAATGTGCGACAAGGACCAACATACGTTTGCACAGTCTGTCACAGATGTGAATTTGCCAATCAAGTGAGGAGATGTGACTCCTCAAAATACTCCAAGGACCCTGAGCTTGCATCAATGTGCCTCACTGGCACTTATGTGCATGTTTGTGGGGACAGCTGCAAAGACCATGGTGAGTGCAGCATGCCAGAAAGGAAAGAGGAGTGGATTTGTCACACATGTGACGACAACTTGAAGTCGAAACGATTGCCATCCATTGCAGTGGCAAACAACCTTCAACTTGACCCTATACCTGAGGAGCTACAAGGGTTGAATGTGCTAGAGAGGCATGTCATTGCAAAGTTCATACCATTTGCAAAGATCATCTCTCTTCCTAAGGGACAACAGCGAGCAATTCACGGAGCAGTGGTATGTGTTCCATCTGAAGTAGAATCCACAGTTCAGTCATTGCCTAGACCACCATCTGAATCACAGCTTTTGAGGGTGAAGCTGAAGAGGCGCCTGTGTTACAAGGGACACTATCAATTTCAGAACCTTGACATGCAGAAAGTGCGAAGAGCCTTACTGAAGTTAAAGGACATGCACTCACAGTACAAAGATATTTCTTTGCAGGACTTTGATGAGGATGACTACCTTGAATTGACAGAATTTGCTAATATAGAGACCGACGACAAAGGCAATGCGGACAGTGGTGCAGATCTGCCAAAAATCAAAGAACAGAGCAGTGCCTGTGATGACGACTCTGAGTGCAGCGATGAGGATGACTGTGACTCTAAGTCTGAAGATGAGGCTGAACAGGATGACAATGTTGCACAACAGCATGCCTTGGCGTTTGATTCTTGTCTTCAGCCAGCTGATGTGGGCCAAGAAATATTGTCCTTTGGCGACAACATTTACTCAATCGCTCCAGCCGAAGGCAATGTACCAGTCAACTTTTTCAAGACACCCAAGCTGGAGTCCATGGCTTTTCCAGTACAGTTCTGCACTGGCAGGAATACAATCGATGAAGCTGACCGTCCAAGGAAGATATCTCCAAGCAGATACTTCAACACACGTCTGTTCAGCGTGGACAATCGCTTTGCCATGGACACCAATTACATCTTTTTCGCACAGTTTGTGACAGAGATGCACCTGGCCATGTCTAGCATGTCTATCCAACTACGCAAGGGCAAACTCCTCACAAAAGATGGGCGTAGGATAACATCATCTTTGTTGCAGGATCAGAGCGAGGTGCAGAAGTTGGTGCGACACGGGGACGCCACAAGATTCATGCAGCCTTTACGAGGAACTCCTGCCTTTTGGGAAAAGACGACAAAAGACCTCTTTGCCATGCTCAGACAAATTGGTATGCCAACTTTTTTTGTCACGTTCAGTGCTGCAGAGATGAGATGGCCAGAGATCATTGAAGTCATCAAGAGACAACAAGGAGAAACTGTGAATGCGGCAGACTTGGACTGGGCAACCAAATGTGACATTCTGCGAAGTAACCCCGTCACAGTGATCCGAATGTTCGACAAGAGGGTTGAGGCACTAATGAGAGACCTTATTTTGTCACCGGCTCAACCCCTTGGTGAAGTGGAGGACTACTTTTACAGAGTGGAATTCCAAGCAAGAGGATCTGCCCATATCCATTGCATGTTTTGGATCAAAGGTGCACCCCAGTTAGATGATCAGGATGATGATGTCGTTGTTGAATTTATTGACAAATACATCTCCTGCCAACTGCCTGATGAAAAAGCAGATCCTGAACTCCACAATATTGTGAAGGAAGTGCAGTCTCACAGCAGGAACCACACCAAATCGTGTAAGAAAGGACAGAAGCACTGTCGCGTTGATTTTCCCAAGCCACCCATCCAATCCACCTTCATCAGGAGACCACCACCACTGCATGTGGACAATGAGGAAAGCGATAGTGAGCGAAGAATACGTTGGCAAAACAGAACTGCGCAAGCAAAGGCTAAATTCAAAGCCATTTGGGATTTGTTGCATGACCCAGCGGTTTCGGTCAACACTATTCATGAGCTCCTTGCCAGATGCAACATGACGTATGATGAATATCACTCTTGCCTGGAGGAAATGTCAAATGACACCAGTGTTGTGATGAGACGGGACCCCAAAGACTGCTGGATTAACAACTACAACCCAGACTTGGTCAGAGCATGGAACGCTAACATGGACATTCAGTTCATTCAAGATGCGAACAGCTGTCTCATGTACATGTTGTCATACGTCACCAAGCCCGAACATGAGATGAGCGAACATCTGAAAAGTGTCGTGAAAGACTCGATACATGAAAATGCCTCTGACCTTGAGCAGATGAAACAGATCATGCAGGCATACTCTAAAAGTCGCGAGATTAGTGTGCAAGAGGCTGTCGCTCGTGCTTGCAGCCTAAAACTCAAGTCTTGCTCACGCAGTGTTGTTTTCATCCCCACGGATGATAACAGATTGAGGATGAGCCTACCAATGGCACAGCTTGAACAAAGAGATCCTGACTCAGACAACATATGGATGACTGGATTGCTAGAAAAGTACAAAGCAAGACCAGCCACTCCAGAGTTTGAGGAAATGTGTATGGCAGACTTTGCGTCAAAGTACAGAGTTGTCTATGGCAGAGAGAAAGAAGGCAAAAGTGCCATACCACTTGAAGGTGGCATGGGATTCATTCAGAAGCGGACAAGAGGAAAAGATGCAGTAATTCGTTATCCACGCTTCTGTGTTAAGAAGCATCCTGAAAAGTATTTTGGAACTCTGCTGAAGGTTTTCTGCCCCTTCCGGTCAGAGGATCAGTTCAAAGTGAGACCATGGCTATCTTATGCTAACTTCTACCTATTCGCAAGCATCAGCCTGCCTGGTTCAGAATCAGAGCAACATGTCTCTGAAATTGTCCAAAGCAACTGGAGCCGATATGAAGTTGCAAGTGACGCGGTCGAGGCTGCCATCAAAAACTTAGCCGAAAGTGGACCGCTTGAGGGGGCCAGCTTCGCTCCAAACTCTGAGCTCATTCGCATTGAAGCTCTTGCAGACCGCCAACCAGAAGACATAGTGGAAGACAATGAGCAGGATGATGTCCCCGAATTCAGAAAAAAAGCAAACAGCCAGCCAGCAGTGCCTTTAGTAGAGTGCCCAGCTCTGAGTTCCAAGGAGCTTAAGCAGATGTACCAAAGCCTTAACCAGACCCAAGCTGCCGTATTTTACAAGATCAGAGACTGGGCTTTAAGATGTGTGAATGGACATGACGTTGAACAGTTCTTCTACTTTGTGACCGGGGGGGCAGGTGCAGGCAAGTCCCATCTAATCAAGTGCATCTACAACGAAGTCACAAAAATTCTGAGAAGACTTCCTGCTTTGCATGAAGAGGCAGATATATCAGGACCAAAGGTTCTGCTGTCATCCTTCACAGGAACTGCAGCGTTCAACATCTCTGGAAACACGCTGCATTCACTATTGAAGCTTCCAAAGAATTTGAAACCACCATACCAAGGACTGGGGAATTCTTTGGATGACATGAGGGTCATTCTTCAACGTCTCCAGGTGATCGTGATTGATGAAGTGTCCATGGTGTCCAAAGAACTCTTTGCATATGTGGACCTGAGACTTCAACAGATCAAAGGCAGCAAGAAACCTTTTGGTGGGGTGTCCATTCTCTGCATTGGAGACTTCTTCCAGCTGTCTCCTGTGGGGAAAACAAAGGCGCTGTGTGTCTTTGAAGAAAACACAGTTGACCTCTGGAAAGACAACTTCCAGATAATAACTTTGACAGAGATCATGAGACAGAAGGATGATGCTGCCTTTGCAGAGATGCTGAACAGACTGCGTGTCAAGAAGAAGGGGGAACCATTGCTGGATGCTGATAGGGCACTTCTTGCATCACGCACTTTCGCTGAAAAGTTGGCATGCCCTATGGATGTATTGCATATATTTCCCACCAACAAAGAGGTAGACACGCACAACACTTTTGCTTTGTCTCTCATCTGTGACGATGTCATCTATGTTGATGCAGAGGACTACGTGAAAGATGAGCGAACTGGACGGATGGCCAAGCAGGACACCCCTTGCAAAGGAAGAAAAGGAGATCTACCTGACCGGTTGCTGCTGTCTGTAGGGGCACGCATTGTTATGACGAGGAATTTGGATACGTCCGATGGCTTGGTTAACGGCACCTTCGGAAAAATTTCAAAAATCATCACAAAAGCGGACCCCGGTGGCAAGACATATGTGGATTTACTTGGACTAAAATTTGATAGCCCAAGAGCTGGACTCAAGAGACGTCAACAAGGCAAAGACGACAACATTGTTTACATTGACAGAGTCGAAGAGCGCTCAATGAAGAAGAAGGGTTTGGTCAGAAGGCAATTTCCACTGAAATTAGCCTATGCTTCCACAGCCCACAAGGTCCAAGGTGCCATGTGTTCATCAGCAATGGTGTCTCTGAAGCGTGTGTTTGAAGCTGGTATGGCTTATGTAGCTCTCAGCCGAACCACCTCCTTGCAAGGACTGCACATTATTGACTATGACGAAGATCGGATCTACTGCAACGAAGAGGTTTTGGCCTCACTGGAAAGCATGCCTAAAGCAGACCTTTCAGATGCCATGCCTCTTTGGGAACATGCTAAAACGTCTGCTGATGGGAATCTTACTGTGATCCACCACAATGTGGAAGGCTTACTCTGCCATATTGAGGACGTCAGGAAACACCATGAGATGTGTTTGGGAGACGTTTTGTGTTTCACTGAAACACATATGTTTGGGTCAGCTGTTCCCCAAGAGCTTCAACTGGATGGATACAACATGTTCTGTAGGAACCGGCAGGTGTCATACAGCAGCTTTCCACAACTGGCAAGCCAAAAGGGTGGTGGTGTGGCCATATATGCAAAGACCCACATACAATGTCGCGCTTTGCAGTATTTGGCGGGAGTCACCGATTTGGAGTTCCTTGCTTTGAAAATAACAGACCCTGTTCGAGCTGTGGTAGCAGCTATATACCGGCCACCAGCGTACAAGACCATGGACTTCAACACAAACTTGCAGAATCTTTTGGAAGCTGTTGAAGCAGTGGATGTGGACCACATTGTTGTTTGCGGGGATTTCAATGAAGATCAGTCATCAATTTGCACACCTCTTTGTGATGCATTTACAAAGCGAGGATACAGGCAACTAATTCAGGACACAACAACTCAGAAGGGTACAGCACTGGATTTGATATTTACATCTCAACTGCAGAAGCATGCATCATCAGGAGTGCTGCATACATATTACAGCTACCATAGACCTGTGTTTGCCGTTTTTAAGGACTGACCACAATGAGCGCAATTTTGTGACGTTTCTGGGTGAGTGTTTTTTGTATGCATTTGCAATCAGGTAGCCACCGGGCAGACACAGAGTCTGCCACTTTATTAACCCTTGTGTTGTGTTTGAAAGCTGTTTACACCTGTGGTGTTCGCGGGTCAATTTTGACCCGTGATTTGAAAAT
>JAOBAM010209640.1:0-11242 GCA_025212355.1 Notarius kessleri | reverse complement strand
GTGCTCCTGTTTGTTCCACCAGAAACGGTCTTGGTGTCTCCGCTGTCAACAGTTGAATAGTTCACTCCAGTGGAGGAGAGCTAAGTCTTTTATTAAGTTGCTCCACATTCAGGACTGCATAACTCTGTCACGTTCAAAGAAGAGTCAAATAGTGGAGACAAGTTTGGATCTCCCGTTACGAGGATCCAGTTAGGTGGGACATCTTCATCTTTTATTTTATGGGACTTGGTTTAGGTCTGCTTAACTTCCTGTTTGGAATATTTTGATACTCTGAGTGAAAAAAGAACAATTTTGTGTTACGCCAAGGACAATATGTGCCAAGATGAATGGGTCGACTTTTGTTTTGTCAATTTACTACATTATCAGCATAATTAGTTTTAATACATACATTGAAAGAGTTAAGAAATGCATTTGTTCCTGTGGGGAGCTCACATGGTAAGCCGTTTAGGAGAAGAGGGTAACCGGAAGAGCAGGCAGTCTCCATGCAAGAGACAAGCGATGCTGTGTTCATGTTTATGTTTTGGTTTGCAATGAATAAGATTGTTAGAGTTACATGTTGCCTAATGTTCTTTGAATGTGTGTTTTTTCACAATGTGTGTCCAGATACCCCCCCTTTTTTTTCTGTCCCCCCATCTTATTCTCTCTCATTTGCTTTGGCTATTACTCTATCATCAAGCCCAGGGAACCTCCATTGCAGTTTCTTCAGAACCACCAACCACGGGTCACAGGGATGAGGCAGTGGCATTATGTGAAAGGTCAACCTGATGACGTGGGATAAAGGTACAGGCAGGGTTGACACCACATTGTTGAGTTGGAATGTGAGGGGATTGAACCAACCGGCCAAGCGAAGTAAGGTATTCTCTCAATTAAACAAATTAAAAGCCAAAATAGTGTATTTGCAGGAAACCAACCTGCTAATTAAGGACCATGCAAAACTCCGCAGAGGAGGATTCACACAAATTTTTCACTCTGAATTTCGTCATAAAAGTAGGGGGGTAGCTATTCTCCTGCATCAAAATGTACTATTTGAAGAGTCTAACATCATAAGGGACAAAAATGGTTGCTCTGTAATCATTCAAGGGAAACTTTTCAATAGGCCGGTGGTGCTAGCAAATGTCTATGCTCCCAATTGGGATAATGTTGACTTCTTTAGGAATCTCTTTTCACTTTTACCGAGTCTGGATTCACATGATTTAATACTGGGGGGAGATTTCAACTGTGTTTTGGATCCGAAGCAGGACCGCTCCAGTACCAAGGTTACTTCACTTAGCAAATCGGCGAGATGCATTAATACTTTTCTTCAAGCCTATGGAGTCATTGACCCCTGGAGATTCAAATATCCAACATCCAGACAGTTCTTTTTTTTCTCCCCAGTCCACCAAACTTATTCTAGAATTGATTATTTTTTTAATAGACCAAAAACTACTACCCATGATTAGTCAAGTGGAATATGATAGTATAGTCATTTCGGACCACTGCCCAGTACTTCTGAAGCTTCGATTCCCAGAAAACATACTTCCTAAGCGTTCATGGCGCCTTAATTCACGACTACTTGCTGATAAAAAATTTGTTGATTTCATAAATACACAAGTAGACTTATTCCTAGAAACTAATGAATCCCCTGAGATAAGCTATTGCACGCTGTGGGAAACCATGAAAGCGTATATAAGGGGACAAGTGATATCCTACACTGCTGGTGAAAATAAAAAGAAATCCAAAAGGGTTACAGAGTTGATTAACAGGATTAAAGTGGTGGATCAACTACATTCAACATCACCCTCTGAGAACCTTTACAGAGAGAGAATTTTACTTCAGACAGAATTTGATTCTCTGACAAACGATAAGGCTATAGATCTTTATTTAAAAACTCATCATAATCTATATGAATACAGGGAGGGTGCCAGTAAACTATTGAGCCATCAACTTAAACAGTCAGCAATGGCTGGTTTTATATCTGCAATAAAGGACAGGGAAGGTAATATTGTTACTGACCAAAGGGACATTAATGCCCAATTTAAGTCTTTTTATGAAAATCTGTATACGTCAGAGGCAGGGGACAGGGAGTTGGTAGAGGATTTCTTCAGTAAACTGGAAATGCCTTCCTTGGATGAATCAGACAAATCAGAATTGGAAAGGAATATAACCCGAATGGAGATTAATAGCGCAATTAAAAAAATGAAACCTGGAAAGGCACCCGGCCCTGACGGGTTTCCAATAGAATTTTTTAAAACATTTGGCCCTAAATTAATACCATTACTATCGAAGGTGTTTGAAGAGGTCCTGGTTAAAAAAAAAAAAAAGTCTTCCCCCAACTACTGTATGACACAAGCTTCTATCTCTTTATTATTGAAAAAGGATAAAGATCCTCTACTATGTGAGTCCTACCGTCCGGTCAGCCTACTGTGTTGCGACTATAAAATTTTAACCAAGGTATTGGTCGGAAGACTTGAGAAAATTATGCCGAAACTGATCCACCCAGATCAGACCGGTTTTATCGCAGGCAGACAACTATCAAGCAACCTTCGCCGAGTATTCAACATTCTATACCAACCTAATAATGTTGAGCTGGAGCTAATACTGTCCTTAGACGCGCAAAAAGCGTTTGACAGGATTGAGTACAACTATCTGTTTACCGCGCTAGATAGGTTTGGCTTCGGCCCTACTTTCTGTTCATGGATTAAGATTCTGTATGCAGCGCCTCAAGCTTCTGTGAGAACAAACAAGGTTATATCAAACTATTTCCCTCTCTCCCGAGGGACAAGACAAGGGTGTCCCTTGAGCCCCCAGATATTTGATATTGCCATCGAGCCCCTGGCAATAATGTTAAGGAAGACCACTAATCTGTTTGGAGTACAAAGGGCAGGACATTCACATAAGGTATCTCTCTATGCAGATGACCTTGTCCTATTTCTCTCAGACCCAAGTACTACTATACCAATTGCTCTTGAGCTTATCACCAAGTTCGGGCAAGTTTCAGGATATAAGTTAAATTTGACTAAAAGTGTTTTATTCCCCATAAATGACAAAGCACGCCAGATGCCATTCCGGGACTTCCCTTTCTCTGTTAATAAAGATAGTTTTACTTACCTGGGGGTTTGTGTCACTCAAAAGTATAGGGATCTGTTTGACAGCAATTTCAAAACGGTGTTTAACAAAGCCAAACAGGACATGGAGAGATGGTCAACCCTCCCTTTATCACTTGCCGGAAGGATTAATTCAGTAAAAATGACTATCATGCCCAGATTTTTGTTTCTGTTCCAAGTAATACCAGTGTTTATACCTAAATCCTTTTTTAAGGATTTAAATAAGATCATATCTACTTTTATTTGGAACAAAAAAGTACCCAGAATACGGAAGGAATATTTAGAAAGACAAAAGGGAGATGGTGGGCTGTCGCTACCAAATTTTCTGTATTATTACTGGGTGGCTAACAGCCACAAACTGATGTTCTGGGTCTCTGATACATCAGATGACGACTCTCCAGTCTGGTGCCGAATGGAACAATACTCGAGTAATCCAGTTTCGCTCGGCTCTTTAATTTGTTCCCCATTACCCCTAAGTAAACGTTGCTGGACAAACAACCCAATAATTTCCGGCTGCTTGAAGATATGGTCGCAGTTTAGGATTCATTTTAAGCTTAAACAAGCTCTTGTTACTTCTCCTATTCTAGCAAACATTAATTTTGCTCCATCTCTTGCAGATCCATCTTTTCAATTGTGGCATAGGAGAGGGATTACATGTGTGATGGACCTATTTAAGGAAGGGCACTTTATTTCCTTTGAGCAGCTAAAGAAAGACTTCAGTATCCCTCAGTCACATTTCTTTAGATATCTACAGGTGCGGAGTTATGTTAAAACACATTTCTCTTTGACAACCCCTCAGAGTACATGGATAGATGAATGCCTAACCATGGACCCTATTGACAGAGGTATGGTGTCTGTGTTGTATGATAACATCCAGAAGGTCGCTGCTGTATCACTTAACCGTATATCAAGGCTGTGGGAGGAAGAATTAAGAACCACCATTTCAGATGCAAACTGGCAGGCAGCAATTACACTGGTACATTCTTCCTCAATTTGTATCCGACATGGGCTGCTACAATTTAAGGTGCTGCACAGGTTGCATTTATCTGCAAGTAAGTTAGCCAAACTCTACCCTGGTTTAGACCCAACTTGCATCAGATGCAAGCAGGACCCAGCTAGCCTCAGCCATATGTTTTGGTTTTGCCCGAAACTAGATCAATTTTGGACAGGTATATTTGATACATTTTCATATATGTGCAACAAAGTTATCAGTCCCAACCCATTGACGGCATTATTTGGGGTCGCCCCTCAGGAGACACCAATTTCTAGTCACCAGGCTGAGGCTATGTCATTCTCCACTCTGCTAGCTCGACGTCTGATACTCCTTAGTTGGGAGAAGGTCGCACCCCCTTCCCATAAGCGCTGGGTGGAGGACGTGATGGCCCATCTGAAGCTTGAACAACTTAAATACACTGCCCGGGGCAATACCCATAGGTATTACAAAGTCTGGCAACCATTTCTGTCATATTTTGAAGATAAATTCCCCTCAAAATAGGGTAGCCTAGCCCCCCCTTTTTGTGTGTGTATTCATACGTGTGTATATATGGTTTCTACATACTGGAATTTTATTATTACATTGTTATTATTTCTTTATTTTTTCTGTTGTCTGGGGTATTGAGTTCTATTGTTAATGTATAATGTGAAAATCAATAAAAATATTTGAATAATAATAATATGGCAGAGCCTTGTTTTCTGCCTACCGTCTGGAGTGCTAATGACATAGTTGCGGTCTCCCACCTTCTTGGCGACACTGTATGGTCTAGCAAATGCTGCACTCAGACCACCTCACATTGGCTTCAGTACCAAGACCTTATCCCTCACTGAAAAAGATCGAGCCACTGCCTTCTTATGCTGTTTCATTCGCTCACGCGAAGCTTCCCAATTGCCCCATGCTACCTCACAGGCGACTACCAAGCGCTCTTTAAAACAGGACACGTACTGTAATAAACCTCCCTCCTCCTGCCTGGTTAAAAACTGTTCCTTAACTATCTTCAGAGGACCATGGACCTCATGGCCATAGACCAATTCAAAAGGGGTAAACCCAGTAGAGTCATTGACAGAATCATGGATGGTAAATAGTAGAAAAGGAATTTAACAATCCCAATCACCAGGGAACTGCACACAATAGGCATGCATCATAGATTTTAAAGTCTGATGATACCTCTTGATGGCCCCCTGTGATTGAGGATGGTAAGTGGAAGACACCACCTGGGTTATCCCCAGCTCAACCATTGCTTGCTGAAAAACACCAGATGTAAAATTGGTGCCACGTTCCGACTGGACCTCTTTAGGCAACCCAAAGCGAGAGAAAAACTGAAGCAGAGCATCCACAACAGACTGAGTTTTTATGTTGCGAAGAGGCACTGCCTCTGGAAACCGTGTGGTCACATCCATGATGATAAGCAAATACTCAGAACCCTTCTTTGTCTTAGGTCATGGTCCGACACAATCAATTAAGACGTGAGAGAACGGTTCAGCTACAATGGGTGGAGGACACAAAGGCGCCACCAGAATTTTCTCAGAAACCTGACATGCATGACGAGCAAACAAAATTGACCACGTTTTTATGCAAGTGTGGCCAATAAAAATGGCTCATAACTTTTGCTTGAGTCTTACGAACTCCTAGGTGTCCAGCCATAGCTGCTTCATGGGCTAAATGCAACACTTCCTGTCGAAAACGGGGGAAGCACCACCTGCTCAACCACTGCCCAGTCCTCAGTGGCTGGTCGCTCTGGGGGCCTCCATTTGTGCATCAAGACATTGTTTTGGAGGTTGAATCCTTCGGCTATCGTCTAACTTTTTCCTCAAAATCAGCTGCAGTCCCTCTCAGATTTAAAAGCTCACTATCCTTTTTCTGAGCATCAATAAGGGCAGCAGGACTAAATTCACAGCTAGCGGGCACAATTCCCACTGCTTCAGGAGATGGCACTGATGATTTACTAGGGCACTCATCAAATGTCTTGTCAGAAGATGCGTGCTTAGCGCGAGTGACAACACAAGCCGGAAAAGCTGCTGGAAACTGAGTCTCTAGAGCCTCAGTCTCAGGACTTAAAGAAGGAGACGCACTAACCACAGGTGATATACACACCTGGTTCCCCGCCAGGTCATTCCCCAGCAACAGACTAACACCCTTTACAGGCAGTGAAGACATTACACCAATAGGGACACAACCATTAACCACATTAGACCTCAAAAACACATTGTAGAGAGGAACAGATCCATACTCCCCACCTACACCTGCAACCAGCACTGACGTCTTCAGAGATGATCTCTCTGGGAGCTCTAAAACTCCAGCTAACAGCAAAGACTGTGCTGCTCCTGTGTCTCTCAAAATGGTAACCATCATCTCAGGCTCTCCCTCAGAGACTGAGACAAAGCCCTCAGAAACAAAACCCTTAAAAAGTGGGTCAGTTACAACAGATGTTACTATGTTACTTCTATCCATGTACAACCCCTGCATAGAACCAGGCGTGACTAGAGCAACTTCTTTACAAACTTCATCTCTACCGTTATCAAAGATCCCCTTCCTTTGCAAAACGAGACAACATGATTTAATATGTCCAAGGTTTTTGAAGTAATGACACCTAACATCATCAAAAGACCTCTTAGCAGCACTACCAGTAGGCTGACTAACCATAGGCTAACCAGCACTAAGTGGACCTTTAACAGGTGCCAAAGAATTACCTTTACAGCAATCATCACTTCTCTTCTCCTCACCAGCATGACGCAAAGGAGCACTACCAGACTTCCCTGGCCACACTCCACTGTGTATCAACACATAGTTATCTGACAATTCAGCAGCCTTAGAGGCAGACTGTACCAGCTGCTCATTAAGATGGACTTCAAGCTGGCATGGGACACTGGACTTAAATTGCTCTAAAAGCATCAACTGTCTGAGCTCCTGAAAAGTGCTTCACTAGCCCTGAGCCACTTATTAAACAGAAACTCCTGTTGCCTACAAAGATCTCCATAAGTGTGCCCAGCCTTTAATTTCTCAGTTTGAAAGTGCTGATGATATGCTTCTGGAACAAGCTTGAAAGCTCTAAGTACTGCCTTTTTCACAGCCGCATAATCCATATCATTCTCAGAACTGAGCACAGCATAGGCCTCCTGAGCCTTTCCAGTCAACTCCCTACGTACCAATGTCACCCATTCTTCCCTAGGCCACTGTCGTTCGCGCGCAATACGATCAAATGTGTCAAAACGTGTTGCAAAATTGCAACAAGTAGATGAATGTATTCATCTACTTGATCTACACTGAACTTCGGCATTAAAGCAAAACACTTGGTCAAATCAAATCTGGTTTCATGAGTGCATTGACGCTGATTATCTTGCTGTCTAACTTTAGCCTGTTCAAGCTCCAATTTTGCTAATTCCTTAGCCTCTTCACTATCCTTCTGAAGCAATTCCATTTCTTTGACTTTCCTCTCCAAATCTCTTTCCTTTCTACTCTCCTCCTCTTCATTTAACTGTTTTCTTTTCACAGCTTCCACCTTTAAATCAATGACACCCAAACATAACAACAACACGTTTATGATTTCATTTTTCTTGGCATCTTGAGAGACTTCTGCTTCACAAAATTCAGTGAAGAACATTTGGCTTTGTTAGCCGAACTAAATGAGCATGGGTTACTTCCTGTTCCATGAATTCCTCTGCATTAAACTCAGACATCGCTATTTTTAACAAACACAGCCAAACTGAAACTACACCATCAACCAATAAGCCAGACGCAATGACAGCATTGAAAAATGGAGCAAACAGATTGTGTGCCTAGCACAACACTAACGTTACCAAAACTGCACAAAATTATCTAAATTAGGCCTCGCACAAACCACAAGAGATGGGCCTACAAACTGCAGTATACAAGTTACCGCACACCAAAAGTTACCACACACAAAAACTTCCACAAACGCAGCGAATGTTAAACAACACACCCATTGCTACCAAAAGCAACCGAGTTCAAAACAAAACCGTGTTACCCACAACACAAACACCCTCCCAGATGAGCCCCCACACTGTTAAGAAGCCAGATACAAACAACCTGAACCCCCTAACCTAAATGTATGCGATAACGTGATAGTCAGTATGTATGAAACTAAAGTGGATGTAACCAAAGGGCACAGACTTACCACCAGGCCTCTGTGCCAACACAAGCGGTGTCTCGCGTAGACGGAGAGCTCGCGCACAGAGCCGCTCCTTCTCCACTCCCCTCCAAAGCTCATATATTTGGGGAAAACCCCAAAAGTAAAATAAACAAAAGAAACAGTTTTTCCAACTTAAATCCAAAAGGGAGATGAAACGCAAATCCACCGTAAAGTTCAGCGATCACAATAGTTGTGAAAACAAAAATGATCTCCCATACATTCTTGCTCATAAGCTTATATAGGCCCAGCATAGCCGAACCAGCAGAGTAGCAGCAAGCCAGTGCCCCCTGGTAGATATGATGTGTTCGTGAACGTGTACTGTCTATCTACAGTGCAACTACCAGGAAACGACATCCTAACAAAATACATAGGACCATTCAAAATTCTCCAGAGAATTAATGAAGTTACATACAAATTTATTCATTTGTACATTACCGTGTTTCTAACTCTTTTTATTTGTCCCTCTTGAAACCTGTTGCACCAGGTCCGTTGGACGAGGCTACACCCGATGCCACACCCCCACCACTGGTGGACGTCGAAGGTACCCTGGTGTATGTGTTCCACTGGTTGCTGGACTATAGAAGGAGAGGTGGAATTCTGCAGTACCTTGTGAACTGGGAGGGCTATGGGCCTGAGGAGCTTAGCTGGGTTCCCGCACAAGATATCCTGGATCCGAGGTTGGTGGAGGAGTTCCATCAGCGTCATCCAGAGAAGCCCACGCCTCAGCCTCGAGGCCGTCCCAGGAGCCATGGGTCCAGCCCTCCCAGCAGTCTGTGCAGCAGTGGTCTCAGGGGCCATCTGCGATGACGACCCTCTGTCCACCACCGTGGCAGTTCTGAAGGCTCACTCAGGAGTGTTCCCGGTAGCATGCGTGGTGGTCATCGTGGTCACCCTCGTCCCTCAGCCTCCGTGGACTCCTTTGGGTGTGTGTGTGTGGGGGGGGTACTGTCATGCTCCTAGGCTCACCTAACACTCTGGACTCCACTTCCCACAATCCCACTCATGCTACCACGTGCACCCAATCCACCAATCCAGAGCCACTTCCTAGGAGTGGCTCCCTGAATTCTAATTGTTATCACCTGTACCTTTTTGTTTATATCTATATTTATGCCCCTCTGTTTGTTTAGTTCTTTGCACAGTATTGCCTCCACATTTTTTGTAAGCCTACTGAGCGTTTGTATTTGATTGCATTTCCGTGTATGACCCTTTTCGCCAAGCCCTTCTGTTTGTTTGCTCTTTTCTCTTGCTTCCTGGTTTCTCGATCTCCTCCTGTTTCTTGACTCTGATTTGCCTAGCCCTTGTGTTTATTCTGCCTGTGTTTTCCTGATTTCCAGTTCTTGGACTCTTGCCCATTTCATGACCACGATTTGTCTAGCCCTCATTACTCAGTTGGATTTCCCGGTATTGACATGGTCTGGTTATTGTACATTGCCTTCTCTCACTGTGTCTATTAAAACCCTGAGTTTGTACTTAATCTGCGAGCATCTGGTCTGTCATTGCCGTGTTACACTAAGAGCTTTTCCATACATTAGGAAACTCTCCTTCCATGCTAATTTGAATGCTACCAATTTTGTTTCATGCCATTTACATTCCAATTTTTGAGTGGTATACAGTTTTCTGGGAAGTGTGCCAAGGACTGCATTGTAGATGGCTGATAAGTGGTGTTTCAGACCACCTCCTCTGTTTCATGATGGTCATTCCAGGTTGACAAAGACGGCTTCTTTTCCTCCTCTTTCAAACCACTGGTCTTCTCTGTCTAAAATGTGTACATTGCAGTCCTGAAATAAGTGTCTTTTGTTATTGAGATGAAGATAGACTGCAGAGTCCTGGCCTGAGGAACTGGCTCTCCTGTGTTGAGCCATGCACTTGTGAAGCGGTTCTTTCGTTTCCCCAATGTACAGGTCTGTGCATTCCTCACTGCATTGAATTGCATACACTTCATTACTGGATCTGAAGTAACACTCTGAGGCAGAAATTGGTCCACCCCAAGGACAGAATACCCAGACACAAACAGGACAACGTAGTGTATGCAGTTCAATGATCCATGTCAGTACCCTACCCAAGGAAACCACCAGCTTCCTGGTCACATCCATACCTGCTCGTCCCATTATACTAGGCATGCCCTGGATGGAGCAGCACAACCCAGTCATCTCTTGGGCCAGATGGGAGATCATGCAGTGCTCATTGCACTGCCTCAAACACTGCCTGCAATGCCCACACCTCTGCCTTGTCTGTGGACAGTGGAAAGTCCAGAACCCATGAAACAAATTCACATCCCTCAGGAGTACCACGCCCTTAAGGTATTCAGTAAGAAAAAGGCCAGTGGTCTGCCCCCACATTGGCCATACGATTGCGCCATCAATCTGCTACCTGGCACTTCTTCCCCACACAGTCGAATCTACCCCCTGTCCCTCTCACAAAACAGGCTATGGAGGAATATGTGCAGCAAGCAATTGCCCAGGGTTACATTTAACCCTCCACGTCACCTGCCTCAGTGGGCTTTTTTTTCTCATTGAAAAGAAAGGTGGGGGTCTACATCTATACACAGACTCGGGCTATATTAGATCTCTGTCAATTACCCATATCTTCTGCCTCTCATGCCCTCAGTCCTTGAACAGCACTCAGCCAAGGTCTTCTCAAAACTGGACCTCAGGCACGCCTACAACCTTGTGCACACCTGTTCAGGTGACAAGTAGAAAACCACCTTTAGCACCACCAGTGGTCATTATGAGTACACAGTCATGCCATATGGGCTCTCTGGCACCCCATCTGTCCTCCAGTGCCAGGCATCGTAATCTACTCCCCCTTACTGGAGGAGCACATCCTGCATGTCAGATGCATCCTATCATGCCTGGTTGAGAACCAGCTATATGTCAAGGGAGAGAAATACAAGTTTCATGTCTCCACATTTCCTTCCTGGGGTACATCATTAGCCCTGAGGGAATCACTATGGACCCCTCCAGGATCACTACTGTCATGTCTTGGCCCATTCCACAGACTGTCAAGGACCTTCAA
>JAOBAM010209319.1:0-11324 GCA_025212355.1 Notarius kessleri | reverse complement strand
AAGTTTGGTGAAATTCCTTTCATTAGCCTTTGAGATATCGCGTTCACAAGGTTTCGGGACGGATGGACAACCCGAAAACATAACGCCTCCTGCACCTTAAGGTGGCGGAGCACAGGCGGAGGCATAAAAACAACAACAACAACCAGCTGATCAGATGTAGCTGTCGCTTAGCAACTAATCAACACGCTGAAAACAGTGAAAATTCCAAGAACACAGATAGAAAACAAGTTGCCATGTGACTGCGGCGGTCTAATCCGGCACTGCGGCACTCCGGAATTTGTCACGCTATCTCTGAACTGTGGCTTCTTTGCACATCTGACTATTTCTGGAGGTGAGTTCAAACGTTTACACTGCTGACTCAATGAGCAAACACTCTCTCTCTCTCTCAACATGTCTTAATCAGTTTCTACAGAGGAATCGTTCTTTTACAGATCCGACTTTCTACAATACGCAATCCTTGGGCTTGACTATAAGAGCTGAGGATCGGCTGATATGCGATACTGGTCCGATACTCATATCGTCATCGTAACCGTGCTGGATGTGTGCCAGCTTTTAGAGGCAGCTTCTGCAAAATACCACAGGCATGATTTCAGCGCACGTTGTGCCCTGACAGTCAACGCGACATACTTTCATGCCATAAAATATGTATGCGAGTACATATTTTAGCTCGGAATATTTACTCTGCTTCTGATCGAGACCGAAACCGAGAGTAATACGAGCCTCAGATTACGGAAACCCAACAAGCCGATAACACCATTGTATCGTAGATATACAGTACATACAACATGATCATATCTCAAATCATGCTGCTGTAGTCATAAAGACTGTCCTGTGGTCGTCTCGTCCCAGGATTTCACGATGCGCTCAAACTGAACATCTTTTCATCACGCTTTCGCCGAGATGCCACGTGAAACGCACAATCCAAACTCTTTTGTTGTAATATTTATTCTACACACTTATACTACGAAGACGGATTTTGTGCACCACTATAACCCGAGCCAGATGGGATTCAATATTCGTGAGGTTCTGCAGTAGCTTCCTATTTCACAAGGGCTCCTCTGTGATTTTATTCACATCTGACTGTCGGTGTTTTTCTCTACCCTATTTGTTTTCATCAAATCCAGTGGTCATCTGATCATTTTATTCCTGTCTGTGGTTTTCGATGCAGATGTCACTTCGTGTTAGAAAACAAAGCTGTCTGACTGCTGCTAGTTGCCGTACTTAGGCTGCGTCAGAATACGTATACGTCCATCCTATTAATACGCAAAAAGCAAGATGTAGGGTGTCCGAATACTCAGTAGGCATTTAATCGCGGCTCTACTTGCAAACGTACAACACTATGCTATCCCATAATTCAGCTGGAGCCTCTGAATAATAATAATAATAATAATAATATGAAGAAGAATTCCTTCAGAGAAAATAAAAAGACGATGGCGCCTATACAGTACTGTCTTAGGCACGTCTAAAGAAATGCCGTAGAACAAAAATGGCTTAAAAATAATGAAAAATGTTTCAACATTAAAAAAAATACTTTAAACGGTACACTGTTAGAAAGGATTTGCGCTTTTAGTCATAAGGACTGTTGTTGTCAAGTTGAGAGAACTAATGACCCATTACAACAGAGTAAAAGGAGTTACAACAACTTCAACTCGAAAAAACCGCGAAAACCCATAATAATCCGTTCACTTAAAAAAATACGTCAGGTGGACATTTCACCTAACACGCATGCGCAGGGTATCTGACGTCACGCGCCCGTTGCTCTCTGAAAAATCGATTCGACCGCCATATTTTTTCCTCCGAGCCGAGCTTTCCAAGTAAGTACATTTTCATTTATTTTAGCAATGTTAGTTCATCAGTAGGTTTTGTACATTAATCATATGTGTCTGAGATGGTCCATTAACGCAACCCGTGACGAATATTTCATGTTTAGTTTGTGTTGGGAAATACGTTAGCATGTTTGCGTTACCTAGCTAGCTAGGCGGGAGTTGGAAATACAGTGGAAACCGCTTATAGCAGGGGTGTCAAACTCTGGCCCGCGGGCCAAATTTGGCAATACCAAATTATTATATTATTATTGTACTATAAAAGCTGACCCACCGGTATTATACGGCGCATTTACCGCTAATACTACAAATCCCACAATGCCCTGCTGTTGTTTTGGCGCGTCAATCAAGACAGGACCCAGAAACGCGCTCCTCTGTGACAGTCGTCATAGCAACCTCAAGCTAGAGCTGTCTCCGAGCTACCCCTTCCCAAAAATGGCGAAAAGAAAGGCAGAAAACAGGAGCTTTTTGGACAGGTGGGAGGCAGAATATCTGTTTACATATGTAAAAGACAGACCGGTTTGTCTTGTATGTGGAGCCAACGTGGCTATAACTAAGGAGTACAACATTAGACGACACTCGACAACATCACGACAAGTACAAGGACATGGACATAACTGAAAGGAGCAAGAAAGTAGAGGAGATGAAAAAAAGTTTGTTTACACAACAGAATATGTTTAAAAAAGCCACATCAAAAGTTTATTTTGATATTTAAATCAGAAGGATGCAAATAGAAAAGAGGCATACGATTTTTATTTATTTTTTATTTAATAAATTAATGACATTGATGTGTTTTTTTATTTGAAATTTGATTTTGCATGTCTGCACTATTTAGTTATATATTGTATGTATATATTGTATGTTCATAAGCGTTGCTTGTTCCATATTTAATGTTAAAGCCAAACATGTTCATATTAAAAGGTTTATTTGTTCAATGTTGGCCCGCAATTTTATTCAAGTTTTAAATTTTGGCCCATTGTGTATTTGAGTTTGACACCCCTGGCTTATAGTGATCACGGATATAGTAATCAACTGCTTATATGGATCAAAAGGCTTGGGACAGAATCATTTCTATACAAATGCTGTTTAAATAATTCGGTTATAGTGATCAAGAAATCCGCTTATAGTGTTCAATTTGGGCATTTTATGAATGAAAACATGTGCAAAAACTATTTTAAAACTACGTGTATTTTATTTTTACTCCCATGATTTCTTGCTGGACGGCTTCTGCCTCTAGCTAACGTATAGTGACACCGCGCAGCAATCGCGACGAGGAGACCAGACGTGAAAAAATGCACTGCGGCACAGCACATAGAGCCGACGACGTAAGTCGTAAGAGTTAAGTCTGCGCACTGCGCAGTACAGTAATTAAACTTGCACGGTGCTTCTCAAAAGGAGCATTTGAAATGACTGTTTGAAATCATAATACAATTCAGTAAATGCTGAAGCTGTCCGTTTCCATTTTTCATTGAAAAACGATACAAATGGCATTTAGATGATGTTCTGCATATAAAATGAAGTGAAACAATAAAAATTCGGTTATAGTGATCAACCGCTTATAGTGATCATACTGACTCCGGACCAATAAGCGGTTTCCACTGTATTAACCCGCCTGAGTTAAACGGTACGTATGAAACTCGTTACAGTCGTTACAGGCACGGATAATGTACTTCGTACGAGGACAGTCAGTACTGCCTCTCCTCACAATTACAGAAAAACGTGCACATAGCGATGCCTTCGAAACGGAGGTTGACTTAGAGTTTATCATTGTCCATCATTTTGAATCACAGGGTCGTTAAAATCCTTCAACATTTTAATTGCTTAGTAATTTAGTGATTTCCTTGTGACTCCACAACTGCACGGCTGTCAAAGTTATCCCCCTCTCCTCCACATCGCAGTCATGGAGACCACACAGGGCGCTTCGCCTATCCCACGCCTTCTTAATGTCTCCCCACTTTACCCCATAACGGCAAAAAACTCCAGTTGAATTATCACTACACACACAGACCAGGGTTCCCACTACATGTAATTGATCGTGGCGCACGGCAACGGCAAAATAAAAGCCGCCACACTTTCTCTTTTTTTAGATGTAAAAACAATGCAAAGTATTGTATGAATGGATGTATATATTTGCGCACATATATTAACCAGAATCACACTGATAATTTAAACGTGGTGGCCCGCCACTCCTTCATTATTGTCGTCACTCCATAATCGGAGCACATGCACAACAATAATCTACCGGTTACTGTCACTCTGTAAACTTCCTCAAGTGCCTCGATCCGTTGGACGGTGCTCAGTTTATCAGTTAACAACACCAGCGAAGTTATTATGGCCAATAAGTTTAAAACCACATGCCTGTTCCTGTTTATGGTCTCTTCTCTGGAGCGCTGACGTTCTTACTATACGCTGGTCTGTTAAGGATATTACGTGACGGTGGCGACCGACGCCTCCGTCACGTAATATTGTCGCCTCCGAGATGTGGAATGTGTGTTTTAGAAGGGAACACACATTGCAGGACCACTGACTTGTAGAACAGACATGTCCTGTGATTTCCAGCCTCCTTTCATGTTTAATAGAGGGGGACAAAATCGAAGAGTGATATTCTCATTTGCCCCCTCCTCCCTATTTAATACTCAACTCACACTGGTAAAAGCAAATGTAAAATATAAATTAATTAAATTCATTATTTTTGATTAGGTAAAGAGTCAATAGGATATCGTTTGTAGCCCTTGCTTTTGGGGGGTGGGGGGCTTTTGACTGAAAAATCAGCTCAGCTAATAAAAACTGAGGTGATGAAAACGCATATGAATTTAAATATGTACATGAACTGAAAATTAGTGATAAATTATTGATTGATTCAACAAACTTGACTGTCATTGTTACAGTGACCAATTTTTAAGATTTATTGTTAATTTATTGCAAAATAAAAGGTAACGCCTACATTGACTTCAGTGAGATTTGTTTCTGTTTTGTATGTAACCACTTAGAATTCAAATTAGTGGCATAAATTCATGTTTATTTAATGTTGTACTTAGTGTGTTTTGTGCTGATAACAGTTGTTTCTCTTTCTCTTTTTTTCTATGCAGGATTACTTCACTTAAGTGTACAGGGCAGCTGTCCCTCAATGCGGTGGTCCTGCAAGTGTTGCAGTTTCTCCTCTCCGAACCAACGCACACTAATTGTCCATTATAAATTGAAGCACTGTCACCAGGCAAGGAACTGTCCTCTTCCCTGTATCTATGCAGACTGTGTGTGCTCCTTCAGGACAGAATCATCTCTGAGAAAACATTTAACTAGAGACCATAGTCAAGCCCGTCCAAAGCAGGTGACTGCAAGGTTAAATTGCAAACTGTGCAATTTTTCAGAGACTTGTAGTGATACACAATATTTTGCACATCTAAAAATACACATACAAAATAAGGAAACTGTAAAATGTCCTTTTAAAGACTATAGTTTTCAGTCCAGTGTGTACAGTACTATTCGTGCACACAAGAGTAAGAAACATCACCTCTGTACTGTTGACAATTTCCGAGAAAACTTGTATCAAACTTTTTATTCTCTTCATTTGACCTTCAATATGAAGATGAGGACTTCAAGACTTCTGTAACCTCACATGTGTTGACGATCTACCAAAAGAGCAGGCTACATTGAAAGTGATTTTCTGCCCTGTCTCTTCAGACTCAAGTTTGGACACTTTAAGCTCTGGTTTACCATCATCTCCAGTGACATCCTCCTCAGCTTATCCATCATCTCCAGGGACATCCTCTTCAGTGAGCAACCACACAGAGTTCTTTGTAGGTCGTCGTTCACAACAATGGCCAACTCAATTTCCCTTTCCCACCTTCTCGTATGATGTTGAGCTGAGGCTCAGGCAGGGTAATGACGCTTTCAGAGAAAGTGGAGCATTTCTATCCATTTCAAGGGACATGAAGTCTGAGATTTTGCTCAAGCTTGCTGAAACAATATATTCATTCATGACCTACCCTACTCTTGAACATTTTGGATGTGTAGCCAAGGCACTCATTGAAAAACACCCTTGCCTTACAGAACCGGGCTCCACATCTGGATGGTATGGATGGAAACGCAGTATAAAATTCAAGATGGGCAACTATAGGCAGAAATTAAAAGGTGTAGGCTGTCGAGAACTGGAGGTTAATTCTGAAAAAAAGAGGTGCTGGGGACACGCGAGGGAAGAGAAACAAAGTAAAGAAACCCAGATGGTCTGAGACCAACTTTCTTCCAGATCTTCCCCAGGGAAAAGACAGTAGAAGTCTTGAAGAAGATAGAGAAAAGATGGTCCTGGAGATGAGAAAAGCAACGCCAAATCTGGCCTACATTGATGATGCAATGAACGCAACATATGCATTGAGAAGACAGGAGATCGTTGAAGAGGAGCCACCTGTGGCTGAAATGAGAGTCAGATGGCCTGCCCTTTTTACTGAGAGACAGGTAAGACAGGTATTCTGCAGGCATGTGCAGTACCAAATATACATGGACAGCTTGATGAAATATGAAATATGTATATTACTATGAACTTGAACTAAAACTCTGTTACTTCTACTTAGTACTTTAATGTTACTTCTCCACATAGATTGTCAAGGAATTCACCAGGCTCATGTCGATGGACATCAATAAACTCTACGAGGGTCTGGACAACCATCTGCATAAACTCCTTCAGTTATTCCGGTTGAAGCGCTTCGAGGGAGTGCAAGCAATGACATCCTTAATGGAGAGTCTCGACAAGGATGTAAGTGCATATTTGTTGTGCTTGTGGTACACATTAATTGTGCAACCCCACTGAGGAGAGGGACCAGTATTTAGACACTTTGATGCAGTGAATGAGGAAATGAAAACAGCATAGCTCTCTGTAAGATGGAGGGGATGGAAAGAAACTTGGGCTTTCTTTAATAAAACCTGCTAGTGAGAGGGTTAGAGTTTAAGTTATGTCTCTCTTGAACTGAAAATTAGTTTCCCTTGTTTCAGAGCTCTGTAAACTGCAGAGCTCAGGGTTCTGATAGCGACTGTATTCACGTATCGTGTTTTTGCAGGCATCAAACCAAAGGAAGAGAGCAGCAGCTTTGCAGGGACTACCATGGTACATGAAGGAAAATCCTTCTACACTGATAAAGAGGTGTGAGGTAAGCAGAAGATGAATGTTGTTCAAGATGATTCAAAAACTTCCACAATGGGCAGGGTTATGCATGTCATTTCAGGCATCCTCTGCGTGTGCACTGTCAGACACCTCTTTGTTTTTGCATGAAGCCAACAGATCCTGAGGAGGACGTCATCAAGGGAATGGTGATTGGCATCCTTCTGGTCGTTGAAGATGTGAAGGAGCCCCTTCCGGTTTCCTACAACGATGTTGCCATCGTCATCGAGGAGAAGATCATCATGCGTCATCTGGGTGATGTACCCAATGCTTTTGTGAACTTGATGGGACTGCTGTACGTGCTTAACCTGAATTATCCAAAAGACTTGAAATATACTTTTGAGGTGATTCAGCGCCTGTTCATGGGAATTGGGTCCGAGATGTGCACTCCCAGGGTCCACTCTCTAAAGAATAAACTGCTCATTTAGAGGGATGGCTTAGGAGGATGTTTCTGCATTTGACCCACAGGAAGCATTCTCATTTTTCTGCCATTTGTCCATTGCGCTATGTAGAAAGAGGAAAAATAAATGTGAAGCCTTTCTGTGGGCCACAACAGGTTTTTCTTAATGTTTTCATGTTCAGATTTCAATTGCTCGTGCAGACACTAGTTTTGTATTTTCTGATCTAGAACAAACATGCAGTGAGGAGGTTTCACTCATTTTTGAACATTTTCATTTTATGGCTGAGATTTGAGCAAGTTTCTCAAACAGATATAATTTTCCATGTATATCTAGCTGTAATTTACAGCAGCAATGCTGAACACTCACTTAGAATGGACTCAGTTGATCAAGGCACTTGGGGGTGTTTTTTTCCCCTCGAAGGAATGATGTTTTTTCTTTTTTTTTTAATACAAGTGGGACAGTTTTCAGTTTTTCACCAGCCCTGAGAGAGCTGAAAGAGCAAGGATGTTTAAGAAAATGTAAAGGTTTTTTTTTTTTTTTGTCTCCATGTCCCAGAGGAAGCATTCTCATTTTTATTTGTCTATTATTCTATTAAGTAGTAGGTGGAGAAGAAATGTATAGCCCTTCTGTGAGTCACAGCACTTTGTTTTCATGTTCTGACTTATTTCCAATGCTCTGTTTGGAGGAATATTAATGTATGTTATGTCATAGAGAAATAGGCCAGTGAAGAGAGTGGACATTTCATTTTACGTATGTGTCGACCATTTACCGCAGCAACTCTTAACATTCACTCAGAATGGAGTCTGTTGGACTCAGAGTTATTGTTTCTTCCCAAAGGAAGGATGTTCTTCTTTTTATGTATGGGACAGTGTGATTTCACTTTGTGTGCAGCCCCAAACAAGTGTGTTAGAGGCTGTAAAAGCTATTTTTGTTTGTTTACATATTCCAAGGTCTTCGTTGATGTCTCTACATCTATTGACACTTACTTATTTTAAAGCAAGGCTGGTTGGAGTTGGACTTGTTGGGATTTTAATAAAGGTCCTTATTGAAACGTCTTTTTTCATGTGTTAATATTTAAATTCGACTTGGCTTATTGTCATGTAGACTGTTTTTTTAGATGTTAATTGTTATGTTGTGTTAACTTGATAAAATAAGTTCAACCAACATCTTTTTTAGTTCTCTTAAGAAATGTTTTCCAGTCCACATTACTTGATAAAGAAAGTTGAGTCAACTAACTGCATGTTGTATCAATTATCTATTTCATATTGCACCAACTTGATTCACATTTGGAGGAACTTGATAAAATGAGTTCAAACAATATCGCTATAAGTTACCTCAAATAATAATTTCTAGTCCAACTTACTTGATACAGGAAGTCAAGTCAACAGACTGCATGTTGCATCAACTCGTGCTTTGAAGTGTAATAAGCTTGACACTATAAGTTGACTCAAATTAACTCAGTCAAAGCAACAAGATGACTTGACTTAGTTAAGTTGAGTCAACAAATCATTTATTACAGTGTATAGATCTACTCTACTTATTTTATTACCTAAAGGCTAAAATAAAATATTTTCCTCGCTACCCAAGAGTACCTACCCACTGTTCAAGCCTGCGTATGTCATTGTTTTCAAGCATTTTCAACACTCTGGAGTAATGGAGTATGTATACTATAGAGTGCACCATCTGTCTGCCAGATTTCTTTATTTTCACAGAGTCATAGAGAAGAGTGAGTTTATTTAGGTCTCAGTATTATTTTAAAACCTTTTCAGTTTTGTAAAGTACCACAAAGGAAAACTGCATTAATAATATATCGTGTCTTTCTTATACCCAAGGTTGCCTTACAATTATAGGGGAAAAAAAGAAAAAAGGGGGGGCACCAAAAGAATGTCAGGATGTCATTCCAATGGTGTAGCAGCCACAGTCCCACCAAAAGGGACACGAAAATAAGTCCCCTACTGCCTGCATAGCCACCGCGCCGCCAGTGGGCAACATCGCTCAGAATACCACACCAAGGATCCACAAAGCAATCACAGAAGCACCGCCATGCAGGAACATTGATATGTCCCAAACCACCTGCACAGCCACCGCAATGCCACCGAGCAACATCGCCTGGACCACCGCGCCAAGCACAAAAGCATTGCTGCACAGAGCGCTGGACAACCACGATGTTAAAAGAGCAACGAGCTTACTGCAGTCCATAGCAAGGAGCACAGACATCACCCACAGCGAACCAAGGCCTGGAGGGAACCGATGCCCAAAACTGGGTCCGGAGCTACAACACTCAATGCCAGACAATGACTACAACGGACAAAACACTCAATGCCAGAGCCAAAGTCCCCAGGTCACTGCAAGCAGACACGCTTATGCCCTTACATATTCCTCAGCATCTCTGGACCCACATTGGAGTGGACCTCTTGACAGACCTCCCAGTATCTCAAGGGCAAAACACCATTTTGGTCATCTGTGACTGCTTTTCTCACTTCTTGTGCCTGGTACCTCTACCCAGTCTGCTCACAGCCTTTGAAACAGCAAAAATATTTAACCATGTGTTCAGAAACTTTGGTATTCCAGAAAATATTGGAAATTATTGAGTGTCCAGTTCATCTCTCAAGTTTGAAAAGCCTTCACTGATAAACTTGGCATTGTGAGCCTCATATCAGGGTACTACATCCAAGCCAATGGCCTAATTGAGCAGGCAAATCAGGAAGTGGGCACATTCCTTTGGTCATTCTGTGCTGACAACTAAGACTGATTATGTTTCCTCCCATGGGCTGAATATACACAAAACTCCTTGCTACACTCTGCTACCCATTTCACAGCATTCTAAGCTTCCAGCCCACCTTGGTCCCCTGGAATGTCAGCCCCACAGACCTGCCAGTAGTTGACAACTGGTTCAAAAAGAGTGAGCAAGTGAGGGAAGCTGCCTACCAACATATCAACCAGGCCATGCAAAAACACAAAAGAAACACTGACCATAATCGGGGAGAAACCCCCATGAACCAGCCTGGAGACAGAGTCTGGCTGGCTACTAAGGACCTACAGAATTTGGCCAGCTGCCGTAAGCTGAACCCCTGCTACACTGGACTCTATAAAGTTCTCAAAAGAATTAATGAAGTCACAGCTGTGTTTGGCTATCTTGTCATGTTTCTCAGCTCAAGCCTGACACACCTGGACCACTTGCATCCCATACTTCAGCCAACTCTCCCACAGAGCCTCTCAAAATTTAAAGTCAGCCTGTTTACATTGTCTGTACCCTCCTTAGACTTGTGCAAGAGGAATTGGGGCCTCAAGTATCTCAGATTGCGAGGGGTACAGCCCCAAGGAGCAAAGTTGGGTTTCAGCCAAGAACGTCCTCAACCCCATGCTCAGTGGAGTTTCATGCCACACATCCCAACCAACCTGGTGCCCGTCACAAAGAGGGGTCTGTCACATCCACTGCCTGTTCTCCATCCCTTGCACTTTCAGTCACTGCACAACACAACCTGCACTACAATTCTGATCATGCTCCTCACCACTCTCCGTCACCTGAGTACTGACGAGGCACTCCTGTTCATCATTGCAGCCTCATTACTCCACAGTACTTAAGGACTCTGTTCACTCTAGCTTGCTGTGAAGTATTATTCTTGTTTTCACTGCTCATTACTAAGCCATTTGTTCATGGCTACGCTTTCTGTGTTTTCCTGTTTACTGACTGAGTGTTGGATTATCCTGTTTATACCTGTTTGCAAATCACTCAACCCATGCCTGCTTATTGACTATGTTTCTGCCTGCTGTTTTTGTCATGCTCCGCCCCGGACATCCACTCCGGAGATTACAGTTCTCCCATGTCAGCGCCAATCCAGGAAGGGAATTCCATCCTGCCTGCTTCCCTGTTCAGCAAGCGCTCACCTGAACTCACTTCCTGGTTTTCACTGCTGCATATTTAAAGGCCGTTCTCAGACTCTGACT
>JAOBAM010208957.1:0-11422 GCA_025212355.1 Notarius kessleri | reverse complement strand
TTTTTGTTTACCAAATAATTCCATATATATTTCTTCATAATGTCGATGACTTTAGTATTAATCTACAATTCAGAAAAAAATAAAATAATGAAAAACTACTGAATTAGAGGCGTTTCCAAACTTTTGACTGGTACTGTATATATTCCTTTTCTCTATCACCAGAGACACCTACTGCCAGATCCAAATTCCTTGTGTGTGTGTGTGTGTGTGAACATACTTGGCTGATAAGCATTATTATTATTATTATTATTATTATTATAAACATGAGCGTGCTTGTTTTTAAGTCATTCCATTTGTGAGAGTTTGTCTCCCTCTTGAGGCAACATTGAATGCATGCTCAAATAATATAACAAAATAAAATGTTTTCGTGGTTTTGTGTTCTGTCACATGAAATCATACTTGGTAACAGGATAATATTCAACTTTTTGTAGTCTGTCCATTTATACAATAAAGTATATATGAATGTATATGGATAAATATATCAGTCATGAATAAGAATCCTTCTGATGTTGTAAAGGAGAAATCAGCGTATGTCAGTTTCGCAACGTGAGAGAAGGACAGTAGGTGGTCTATCCAAACAATCTGCCTTGGACACAGATGTGGTGAGAACAGTGATGTGGATCTTATACTGGCAATAAGAACTTGTATCATGCTGGTTAGTGCTGCAGTAGGTCCTTAAGAATCTCCCAATCTCTTGTTTGACCTGACCATTGGACTAGGGATGGCAACCTGAGGACAGAATAATATTAATGTTCAGTTGCTGAGAAAATGATTTACAAACCTTTGAAATGAACCTGACTCTGTCTGACACAATGTCTTCCAGTAACCTGTAGTGTCTGAAGACTTCACTAAAGATGATCTCAGCTGTTTACATATATATTGAGAGCTCACATGGAATGGGCAAAGGTTTCATCAAGCCTGTGGGTTGATGTCTCAAAGCATGAAATTGCACAGACCCGAATGGCTTTGACATACTTTTGACATGTTGAGACAATCAGCCCTGCGATAACCTGGCAACTTGTCCAGGGTGTACCCCGCCTCTCACCCATAGTCAACTGGGATAGGCTCCAGCTTGCCCGTGACCCTGCACAGGATAAGCGGTTATATATAATAGATGGATGGACATGTCTTTGATCACAAAAAGTTTGAGAAACCCTTCTATACAGTGCCTTGCATAAGTATGTGTCCCTTAAATTCTTCCACATTATAACACTACAAAATGTGGAAAGGAAATAAACTGAATTGGGATTATATATCATGAATCTACACAAAATAACTAATAATATTGAAATAGGAGGGAAATCAATATATTTTGCAAAATTAATTCCAAATAAAAGTTGTGATTGCATAAGTATTCACCCCCATTGCTGTGAAACCCTTAAATTAATTCTGGTGTAATCATCAGGAGTCACATAATTAGTTAAATGGAGTTGACCTGTGTGCAGTGTCACGTGAGTTCAGTGTTAATATACCTTTGTTTGTTTGAAAGCATACCTAAACAAACAACATCATAAAGATCAAGCCATTAATAATGCCTCTGATTGACTGTTTGTCTCACGCCGTGTAGCCACTGGTTCAGCGTGCTGAGTCAGGTGCACACTTCCACTGAACAGGAAATCAGAGAGATGCATGATGAGCAGGCTAACCCCCAGAACGCTGTGGTGAGTACACGTAAACATTCACAGATAAATACACACATCTACCGCACAAACTTAGACAAGCAGTTTACCCACAGACACCCTTCCCCCAAGCTCTCATGTAACAGAGTTTGACATATTTGAAGTACTGATGATATAAGTGTGTTTTAATTTGATATACAGTAACAGTGCTGACGTAGAGCTGCGAGAGGGACTGTTTTAAATCCCATACCATCACACTGTCTTATGTTTTTCTGATCACCCACCCACATGATGATAATAATAATAATAATAATAATAATTTCAATTTATATAGTGCCTATCACATACCCAAGGACGCTTTACACAGGAGTTACCAAAAAAAAAAGGCCACACTAGGAAGAGTAGTGTGAGGTAAAGAGGAAAGTTTTCAAGTTAGCTTTGAAGGAAGAGAGAGTGGAACAGTCACGAAGCGATTGTGGTAATGAGTTCCAAAGTTCAGGAGCAGCCAAAACTGTAGCATGTTCCAGCCATTATAAGCTGCCATTTGTAGGAGAAAATGATTCCAAATGTTAAACGTAAACAATTTCTAAAGAGACAGTTTAAGCTTTGGCCATTCATTAAAAAAATTAAATTAAATTAAATTATTCGCCTCAGGCTCCGTGAACATCTGTGATTATTATACATACAGGACATTTTTACCATGGAATAAAAACATGTATTCTATTCCTTTCTAGCGGGTTTCATTCATTTGGTTCCACAACATGCAATATCATATCGCTTATCCGACATGTATTATGCCACTCTACCCAATGGAGAATGAGCATGCAATATTGTTACGATATTGCATGTTGTCAAGACAAGACGACATCGGCGCGCGAATATCCAATGAGAAGGTTTTCTGTTGCACAGAACCATTTCTGTGTTCACCAGGAAAGAGAAAGACGTGCTGAAACTCGTCTTCAACTCGTTCAATATCATGCAAGCTAAACGGAATATATCTGATACCACTCAAAGCCAGCCAATATTATTTAAATAAGAACCAAGATGAAGTCTCGGTTATTATTCACAGAGCCGGATAACTCTTACTATAAATACGCTAGTGATCATTTAAAAAAAATTTTAAACTTCAAAAGCGGCATGCAAATGTAATAACAGCATGCGCAGACTTGTGTCACTTATCTACGCCAAGTCAAATACAATGCTTTGTTTTGAAATAGATAAAATAAATCCCAATTCCACCTGACCTTTGGTAAGTTTCAGATCAAACTTCTGAGCATCTTTAGTGATTTTAGGAACAGAATTTTCTTTCATAATATTTGTAATTCTTCCTCACTTACAAGTGACGACGTGATTGGCTGCCATTTTGCCAAGTCACTCGAGGTGATTATTGAGAAATAGTCAGTTTCTCGACCAATTGGCATGCACGATTTCCAATATTTATCCACAACTTTCCCGAACTCTGACCTTTCCCATGATTCATTGCTGCGTCATAGCAGAAGCTGGTATGTTTCTTCCGCTCCACTGGGTTGATGTTTGTAGCTAACGCTAACTGATAGGTAGGTAAGATCGGAAAAAAATGAGAAAAAGATGGTTATACAGGTCCGATTTTCTGCTCTAGGAATAATATGATCAAAGTGCCCCATCCGCCTACCCTCACAGAATGGATAGATGACATGAGGTTGGAGCCCGATGTCGGCTACATTGTCTATTTTATTCTTCGTTTACTTAATTCTCCTCACACTGATGGTGAGGAGGCAAGGAACTACAAAAGCACAGAGGCATACAATTATCTATACAGTACATATCAGGAATCGCATATACAGAAGAGCAGCGTATGGTGCTGGACAACATGTCTTGCAAGTCCATTTGTGCTCAAAACAGATTCCATTCATAAAATCTTTAAGCTTTTGCGAGTTGTTTGTGCAGGCAGACACTGAACCAGAAAAAAACAAATTAAAAAGATGTTATCTTCTAACTAAAATATGGTTGCTGTAGCTAGCTCGGCTACGTTCAGCTCCCTCAGACTCAGCTGCTTGGATAAACCGGAACTCAAAGATCGGCATCCGGAAGAGGCGGGTGTCATGACAGACGACCCCCACCGTCTCTTGCAGGAAAGCCATGGATACTAACAGTAGATAATGAGTGTGAATAAAATGACTGACTACAGCAAACTCCGCATGTATTAGTAAATAATGCTTGCTTTAAATTAGTCACAGTCCTCAGTTAAATTCTCATGTTGCTTACTCACCCTGTTGGCTGAAGGACTGTTCAAATACAGACTTGTAAAGGCTGCGGAACGAGGCACTGAGATCTTCAAAGTCAGAGAAGAGGAGCTGCTTGTCTCGCTCAGGGATGCTGTACTGGGGCTGGGGAGCCTGCTGCAGGCTTATAGACTGGGACACCGGCTCTGGGTGACTTGTCACCTGGAAGAACAAATGAACCAAATCAGTATCTGTCACAAAGATCAGGAAGCTGGAGCTTGGAGACAACAGTAATGACTTTGAGCACTCAGCGTCACAGTCTTCATGAACAGATTGCTCACTGGAGCCAAGGACAAAAAGAAACAGGATGGAGATGTACCGGCCTTCTTACAAACTGTAAAACAAAACGTATTACTAATTTAAAAAATAGAAGAGAGAACATTTCCTTGGGAAAATATCTGATGTGCTTCTGAATTATTCCTAATTCTGTATTCATTAGCCTGGGACACATTGCTTTAAACACAACCATCAGTGAATCATAGTTATAGAAAAGGTGATCTGCAACCTATTTAAAATTAAGCTAAATACCAGGGCTTGGAGCAAACAAGCCATCAGGGAAGAGAGAATATGTTGAAAAGCTGCTTTGCAAGTTAACTGGAACTAGCAAGGCCAACATAAACTCTTTCCCAGTCTGTTTGTCAGAGTAAACAGTGCTGAGAGAGCAGGATTGAAAGTTTCCAAATATACTATATCAAGGCATCATGATAACGAAAACTTCTAAGAACACACAGTTTCACACCATAGCCAGGAATTCATCTCGAGGAATGAGAAAACGTGAAATAAAAACACAGTATGAGCTGTACAACTGTATGTGCAATAAGTGTGACACACATGCATTTTGCGTGGATGTCAGACGATTTACCATCATCCAGTCAGGACACAATAAGAACATTAACACTAGCAGGAAATAAAATACTTGACAGTTTCTCTGAAAGTGATTTAAAGCAAGACTGCCTTTCGCTTTCATAAAATCGGTGAAATTTAGTTCCCTCTGAAATCTGGCGATTGTGATATACGTTTATTTCTGTAATATCTCAGAAAATATCAGGTTATTCTGTGGATGGGAAGTTATTCAATTTGAGGGGATAACCTAGCAAATAATGTGCGTGAAATCACTCGCTTCGCACAGTTAAGCAGACAGAGGAAGTCCGTGTGTGCATGCGCAGGTTTACCTTTGACCGTGCACCGACAGTTACATCATCTCGTCACTAAACGAACAGCTGATCATACTGAGGTGCTCGCTGACGTTTATTAGTTTGGTCCTGCGTTTCCTTTCCTTCACAACATAACGTCTTTCCTTCTTGCTTTCCGTGACTGTAGTCGGTCTTTCACGGTTCATTTGCACACTCACGTCCTCCATTTTTCTTTCCTATTTCAAATTTGTATCCCACAATGTGTTGCACAAACGGGGAAAGCCCACCACGTGATGCATGACGTAGTATCTTGAATGCATGGGGGGGGGGGATTTAGGGCCACGTGGTCCTAAATTCATTGTTTGATTAAAAAAAAAAAAAACCACGAATACAATTGGAAGTCTATTGATTCAAATTCAGTAACTTTCAATCCACTAAACAAAAATAACTGGGTGTCAGGGAAGACTCTTTTCATGACCTCCACTTGAAAAATCTGAAAGGCAGTCTACCTTTAAATAACATGCTTATATGGAAATTACATCTTACCTAAACTAGAGCTACTAGAAAAATGCATCTTTCTGTTTGGTTAACAGCTTCTGATCACTGCTGCTGGGAGCTAACTGGGCAGGGGACGCGATGAACTAACTATGACACTGCCCAACCTGTACGACTCGTATTTTGAAGGTGTACGGCTCGGTTCAATCCACTGTGCATGTGTAAAAACATCACAATATGAAACTTCAATGCCTGTGGTTATAATGTAAAAACGCAAACCCTGTAATACAAATTTTTATCATAACACAAAAAGGCACAATGCTAAATCTTCCTTGAAAAGATTAAATGATTTAAGCGAATTTTTTTTGGGCACGGATTTCAACCCTGAAATCTCCTCTGAAGCCATTTTAGATTAGTTAGGCTACTCTAATTTAACAGCTAAATTGTTCAGGTAGAATTCGTCAACGTAGCCACATCTTCACACGCTCTTCACTATTTGATGGCAGATGTCTGTCCTGTCTTTACAAAAACAGCTCCCCAAAATCTCAAAACTTGCTAGCATATCCTTGCCATTTCTGCTAGCTAAACCTGGCTAAAAGGACTGAAGTAGGCAGTACAGACCACTGGTCAGTGAGTCTAGTGCAAGTGAAATGGTGCAAATGTACATGCCATGACCATAAAGCACAGGCAAACAGAATAAAATATTATATTTTTTATATACACATGTATGAGATTCATGTAAAAAACAGACACTTGTAAGTGGATTATGTCCTACCAGACCCTTGATTTAGAATCAACCAACATTCAGTGAAAACAGAGCAACGGAGAGAGAAAGCAAGACTTGGAAAAAGTGTAAAAGAATGGGAAAGCAAAACAGGGAGCGTGAGGGAGTGGGAATGAACAGTGCTTGGCATGTTGTAGTGAATTCAGCAGTGTCTGTAGTGGATCAATACAGAGAGCCTGACGTGAGGAGCACAGGGGCTTCAAGAGGACTGCAACAAAGGAGGGGTGTTTCTGGTGGGAGGACTACAGAGGCAGTGTTTCTCTTTAGCTGGATTCCAGCAGTATGCAGGCTTCCTTTCATTCCCTTAACCCCCGACTCAGTGTGCTTCCATGCATGGACTTCAGCACTCACTACATTCATGTTGTGTGTATTCTGGGAACTCGGTGGAGGGTTTCTACTCACTGACTAAAGAAATCTGCCCTCCTCTGCTACTGCTTGACTACAGTTTTTTTTTTTTTTTCTCCTTAGCTGCTGATATATTCCGATATCCCATTGTTAGAAGATGGTAAAAATTCCCCTCCAAGTAAGCGTGCAAGGGGGAACAGGAGTTCAGTGGTGTAGCAGTGGAGGGAATACAGCCTGGCCTTACCGGGGTGTAGCTGTGAACACTGCCCACACTGTTCAGATTGACCGAGGCCAGGCTCTGGTCAGACAAGCTGTTGTTAAGGCTGCTTCTAGGGCTATCACTCCCGTCTTGGTCAGGGTTGTATAACGCCACCTGAAAAAGAAGGGGACATAATAATAATAATAAGCCACCAGGCACCAACATGGCCTAGGCATATGACAAATTCCAAAGGCAAAGGAGAAAAATGAACAGAAATTGATGGTTTCTGAGGTCCATAGTATGTAAGCCTCTTGGCTTGTTCCAACACTCCAGCCTGTTATGGCCCTTTTCCACTGCATGGCAATGGCTCACCTCTCCTTGCTTTTGGGATCAGTAGTTCATTTTCCACTACAGCTGGTCATCATAGCGACGCTGCAAGAAACTGCCATGATGTCATCTTTAGTATGACGCACACAGGAACACTGAATCTTTATTATTAGATTAGATTCACTTTATTGATCCCACACCGGGAAATTCACGTGTTACAGTAGCAAGAAAAAATGAGTGAGAGTATTATTAATACTCTCACTCATTTTTGTGCATGGGAAACTTATGTCAAGCCAAAGCTGCCACAATTTCTCATTTTTATGCATTATGTTTAAAAAAAAAAAAAAGGTGGTACAAAAAACAAACAGCATCCAAACTGTCAGGATGTAATGGTAATGACAAAAAGTGCCATCGGTTTGGAAGTGGCAAAAAAAAGCAATGCTGTATTTGCTAAAATGGTGTAATGGTGAAGGCACAGGGCTTTCGATTAGAGAACGTGGTTGTCCCTGTTCAGCATATTTTATTTGTGGAAAGTTTTGCTGCCAGTAACTCGTTTAAAACTAGCCAGCCTGGACTGATATTTTGCTGAACACTCTACGTGACAAACTGTGGCAACTTCAGATCGACAACACAAACATGCACACAAGCGGTAAAAATACACAAAAGTCAATTATAATGCTAAATGGAGGGTTTGTTCAGGATGTCCCGTCTTGCACAATGACGACACAGTGATATGATTCTCTCTGACCAATCGCTTGTCCACAGTGTTCTCACATCACCTTTTGGTATTGCCGTAGCTTGCTTGGAACCTCAACGGAGGCAATACCAAAAAGGGCGAGCAAATTTGATTCAAGTCGAGCTGGTACCATGCAGTGGAAAAGGTACATTACATCAGGACTACGGGGCCTGCCTGAGTAAAGAATGTTGGCGTGAACAAGTCTGTGAGAGTTTTGTTGCCTTGTGGCGGGTCTCATTTTCAAGGCTAATGACCAGGCGAAGACTCGTCCCAGAGAGTGAAGTAAAGATCGGTCAGAAGCATCAGTTTGGCCAATCTATATTGGTCTGGGGCAGCTCACAAAAGATCCTTGGCATTTCAGTGTAAACAGAGTGTATGGAGTTCATACTTCTGATGGTAATCTCTTGAAAAGCTTTACTCCAACCATGTTTGTTGGGGGGAGGGAGACAAGGGAGAGTAAATAAGGCAGTGGAGAAATGAAATGTAAATGAACATAATGAGATCCTGAGAGAAGAAGAAAAAAAAAACAAACAAAAAAAAACAACTCAGGATCAAGCTTCGCGTGTTAGGAAAAAAATGAATGGAATTGAAACAATACCGTTGTATCTCATGGAAAACCCAATCTGATGCTCAAACCACTCCGCAAAGCTCAGACATCTTTACAGCAAACAAAAACTGGGCACCGTGTACTACACAAGTATACTCTTTTTGGGTCACTGGCAGTGTCACAAAATAGCAAAAAAAAAAAAAAAGTTTGCAACCACTGTACCAGCTAGAGCACAGCTGTTTTCCGTTAGGTTTCTTTAAGCATCAGGAACATGGCAACAGCCAGGCTTTTAAGTTTCTTGGCTCGATCAGAAAGACGGAGAGGGAAAAGAAAAAAAAATCACTTCATAGTCTCTTACAGAGACTCTTCATTCAGTCAGAATGTCTCAATTCTAGGATTCACATCGCTTCAAAAGAAAAAGATAATAGATCCAGTCTGCATCATATGGAGAGGGAGGATTTAATGGCCTTATTTGCATACAATAACCTTCTTCCAAATGTGTGTGGGCCAGGCTCCAGCGTTTGTAAAAACTAACCCACGGAGCCTGATATGGACATGCCGAAACAGTCCTAATTACAATCAAATCCAGCACACTACACAAACAAACGCTATGTGTAATTAAGTCATAAAGTAAGCTTTTAGCCAGAAACCTTTCCCACAGGCACTTTTTACTCTTGTTATAAAGCGTCAGTTTTCAAAAAGCTCATATTGTGGTTTGCTAAAAAGAGTGCAAAAAGTAGATACCCACACTGCAACAGGACACGGCAAGCACTCAGTCAGAAAAGCAGCATGGGGTGAAACTGAGGGGTGGGGGTGGATCCACTACAAATATGGAGTGTTTGCCAGTGGAAAGGGAGTGTTGGGCCTATATTTAGCTATGAATTCAAGTAAAAGCTCAATGGTGTCTTTTACATGGAAGACTAATCTGCAGCATGAGACAGATTATGAAAGCAAAGAGAAATCCACTCAGGTGTCTTAAACAATGCAGCACACCACAGAGAAGATTCTCTCAGTCTGGGATATAAATACAGTGGTGAAAGAAGAGTGTGGAGACGGCAGATTTTTCAGTTTCAGTTCAATGGTACTCATTCTTTTTCTGTTGGCAGAACATACTTTTTCGTTCATCTGGTCTTTGTCGAATAATTATTACTCGCCTTTTCAGTACCAAAATGAGGAACAGAGCAAAAGACCTGACGAGCTAAATCGCAGATCTCGGGCTGGGTGGGAGTTTGTGCTGAGTGACATACAACTGGAACGAGTTGTGCTTTTGACGGCCTGCACTGACAGGTGGGAAAACGAGAGAAAGAGGGAATTCCTGTGGCTTGGCACAAAGCAGTGAGAGAGGTGTGGCCTGCTCTGTTTACAGGCCTCTCGCTGAGAAATAACCTCTCAAAGGAGCCCCAGCTCCTAGATGTACTGTTTTTCCACTTTGTGTCCTACTCAGATTTGTTTTTGTGTGAAGCAGGAGGAAGAAAGCAGCAAGAGCAACAAAACACATTCATTAGCTACTGGGGTTCACCAGTGGGGTTTAACACATGAACAAGACGGATATGCTGAAATAAACAGCTTAAACGTAACCTGTGATCTTTTAGTCAAATGCCACAAGAGAAGAAAATATTAAAAAGGGAGAAAATCAGGACGTCCAAACCTTTAAGCTCAAGTAAGAAATGATGAGAGAAATGGAAGAACGCATGCATGAGTGCGCCATCTTTTAGACAGATCAATCAGTTTACACAGTAATTTTATTTTATTTTTTTTTTATCGGGGGTGGGGGTGGGTGGTTCAGGCACAAATATACCTCAGACAAATACCGTTAACCCAACTTTATGAAGTCCTCTGTTAAAAAGCACCAATTTTACATCAACAGTCACCATCTCCAACCTATAAACATCTCTTGGTGTTCATTCCCAAAATAAAAAGTTTCTATAATCTTGTTGGTTTAATGAAAGGAAATTATACCAAGGTGCTGCTGAATTCTTGACTGTGATAGGTCAGAAAGTGTTGATTTTCTACAACAGCATCTCTGACAATATTGCTGGCTGTAATTCAAATCACAGGGCTATTTTAATGCACTCATTCCAACATGTTATTGTTTCTATAGCAACAGTTTATTCTCAGATTTGTATGGTAGATATGGATGAGCTACATAATTTTAGCCTAATAATACCAACAACAACGAGGTACTGTGCCAAGAGCACAGTGGTATCCATTTCCACACCTGAGGCCTTGGGACAAAGGTCAAGGTCACAGAACTGAGAGAAATGAGGCCACTTGCCTGGAATCTGATGGCAAAGGGAAAAGGATACAATACTTCCATGGTAAATAATATTAATCAAGTTCCTATCTTTCACCAATTTCTTGATGCAGGCCAGCGAAAAATGTGAATAATTGATCTGACCCGTCAAGGTCACTCCAGGGCAAAACCAACATTCCCAAATGAAAGCCCATATACGACTTCCTATTCATGGTTAACAGTAACTAGGGTCTTATCTTGGTCCATTTTTGAGACATAGGCCATTGAAAATGTGTGTGACCTAGGTCAAAAGGTCAAAACTATAAATATTCATTAAAACATTTTTCTATGGCATAGGAGCAAGGCTAGCTCAAAGACCATGAAAAACAGACAAAACTCTGACTTGCTATAGTCTCACCTAATTGACAAGTTCAAGTTACTCCGTGAAAATAGGTCAAATTGCTTAACCGATGTGAACTATTTTGAAGCCCCCCCCGGAATAGGTTCTCCGTACCCCATTTGATGAAAATTCATGGAAGGAAGAAAAAAAAAAAAAATAAGGGAGGAGTAGCAATTTAATGCACAAGTGACTTCTGACCCAATTCTGGCAAAGGGTCAAGGTCAGAGGTCAAATAAGTGCAAAAAAAAAAACCCACATTAAAAGTATAAGGGCCATGGAAGATGGCATTAAAGAATTTTGTCTAGCTTGTCCTGGTACTGTACCAGGTGGTGCCATTCATAGC
>JAOBAM010129081.1:0-11659 GCA_025212355.1 Notarius kessleri | reverse complement strand
CTTGATCTAATGGGGATATATATATATGATGTCTCTTGGTATATGGCACTATATTGTTTTTAATTTCTTAAGACACTTTTTTTTTTTTTTCCATAGATACCTGCTGCATAGCATATATAAATGTATAATATGTGTTTTATTTAAGTTGCTAATGTGTATAGGACTGTAATAATATCTGCTTAATGTTCTGTCTGCACTCTTGTTGTTGGGTAAGATAACATACAGTAAATTATCCTGTGCCAGTGGCCATGTACTGTACTATGTTTATAGATTAATGGGTTAAAGTTTGAAATTTTTAATATGCCTCTTCATACCAAATATTGTAGAGATAAATTTAAAACATTGACACAGTTTTACATAATACATAATTTGTTTCATTAAGATGAGGTGTTTGTCATGCTCTAATATTATCTTCAGTGGGCTCAGGCAAGATTTGGGGGCAGAATCAGCTCCATGGTGAAGCCTACTATTGTCAGCAGAAATCCAGCCTCCTCATCTCTGGGCAAAGTCAAGGTAACTATGTATTCCTAACACCAAAAACATTTGTAAGCATTCTGTGCTAGTGTTCTTTGTGATGGCAATTTAAATGAAGAATTTGTTAAAGGCTAATTGTCGTATGGAATTTAAAACATATTTCATAAGGATTGCAATAGCCTTTGTTATCTCTTAACGTATTTTATCAATGTTTTTACAGACTCCTCCATCCTCAACTATTTCTACACCTAGTTCTAGTGTTCCAGAGGATCCTGAAGATCCTGGACATATCCCAGAGCATGTTCAGCTTGACTTTACTGAGTGATGACTTGGTGAGTATTAATTAAGAAATAAAACAGTTTGTAAGGAATGTGTAAACCATTTAAAAGTTGACAATAATACAGTCATGTTTTTGTAAAAAGTTCTCTATTTTCTGTTCAGTTCAGTGAACCAGCACTGCATATGCCTGATAAAGATGATTCGTCATTGGTCCACAATCCTGTTGGTCCTAACAAAGATGTATATGCACCACTTTCTGTACCAACCACTGTGGGTTCTGCCTTTGAGTTAACACCACACATGACTGCTTTTAGGGTATGTGATAAGAATAGCTGTCAGTACATATTTGTATGTAGACAAGATTATACTTTTTATAGAAATATAATTATCAGAAGATATTTTCAAAATAATTAAGACAGACAGTTTCGGAAGTGTCAAAACAGATATGTGAAATTTATTGTTTTGCCTTCTAGTTCAGTCAATATGCAGTGGATACTGACAGAGAAATCCCATTGGTTCCTCCCGTTAATCCCGAAGTTGACAGTAGTGTAGTCACAGATCCTCTGAAAGGCACCACAGATTGTGTGTGTGAGCTAACCCCTCTCCAAACAGCTTTTCAGGTATGTTTTGAAACATAATCAAATTTATATGCATATAGGCAGCTATCAGTGTTTTGTATCAGCTTTTTCTTCATTCATGCTTTCAAACTACAACAATGAATATTCTGTATATTATGTCTGCTGCAAGAGCTCTACAGTGTCCCAAGCCAGCCCTTGTAGTAGTGGGAAACAGACACACGCTCAACAGACTGCGCATATGGTACGTATATCTACATGCATAAGTTATGCCTGGATCTCCATTGTGTATTCAAAGCCTTGATGACAATAGACCAAGTGTGATCATATGCATAACACAAATTCCCAGGCAACAGGCAAAATGTACTCAGATCAGCACCTTTGTGCAATATGTACTCAAAATTTTCAACTTTAATACCATGCCAACTTTTAAAAATGTTCTGCATATTTTACCCAGTTCAGTGAAGCTGCTCCTTCATCAACTGAGGACACCTCAGATGTTCTCAAAGCCATATGTCATGGCAGTGTGCAGACAGATACTGCAGTGTCTGGTTCCCTCCCAGAAGCCTTACAGTCACAGACATCTACTCTACAACAGGATAGTCATACAGTAAGTATATAAGAAATGCTTCTTGTCTTTATCAAAACACACTTTTTTCAATAATCATATGCTTTAATGCTTGAATTAAGCACTAGTATTGATTTCAGCCTGATGTCAGTGCTCCACAGCGGAGTGCATTTCACCACCTGTCAACCAGAGAGCCTGTGAACCTTGCTCGCTACTGGCCTGACACTATACCAGAGCAAGATTGCCGCTGGATATCTTCAGTTCTGTTCCGCGGTGGGGCTTCAGGAAAGCCCACTGTCCGGGACGATCTGAATCAGATGTGGCATCATCCCCCTCAGCCATCACTGGTGTACAACAAGTGCCCAGGTCCAGACAGATTCTTCCACTGTCCTCTCTTTGTTTGGATGCCATGGCAGGTAAAACTGCACTGTCCCAAGTGTGGCAAGCAGCTGACAGGAGGAGGTGTGCACAAGAGGGCCCGCCAAATACTTGATATTGATGGGTACTACACTCTCGTTACTGAGACACTGGTGTGCACTGGTGGTGAGGGTTACTGCAGCAACAGGACCAACTATATCTCCTGGTGCCCAGTAATCCTAGGTCAGCTAGACACAGGTCACAGTTCAGAGTCATCATGACTCGCAAGTGAGTATATTGCCAGAATGTAGTGTATAGAGCTTTTACAGTTTTTGTGCTCACAAGACAGTGATAGTTGTCAATATATAGATCTGCCATTGAGTAATATGAATTGTCCTATAATTTTCATGCAAATACACCATAAAAATTATACACAACAGAGTGGTTAAAAGGACAGAGATATATTTCAAATTGTAATTCTCATTTTCATTTTATTAACATCTACTAACACCTCATTTCAAAAGTGATTGCTTTGTAATGTTATCCTATTCTGTGTAATAGATACGCGTGTGACATCCGGGTGATCCGTCTTTTAAGGGAGCGAGGTCTTGGCAACAGCTCTACAAGGGTCATAAAACAGTTGCAGGAGAGCCACAGTGAAGAGTGGTTAAACCGCACTCTACAGTATTTGACAGAGTGCTCCAGCTTCGTTCACCATAAAGGAATACGTCCCGTGTCACCCAAGGGGCCGCCTCCACAACCAACTCTACCCACCTTCAGGTGGCTTCTCACTGTGTATGGCCAAGATATCCTAATGCGGCTGCCGGAGCTAAAGGCCAAGATCACGTCTACTTTTGGCTCCGTCTTAAAGATGGACTCAACCAGAAAGGTTTGTATATATGAACACATAATATGTGTGCATGTAAATACAGTTTACTTCTACTAGCTTATGCTTGTAAAAGGCCACTGTGTCATGTTGCTTAAAACTTGTTCTCTGAAACTGCATGTGAGACATATAACATTGTTTAACCTCTTGATATTTGGTTCATTTACTAGGTTTATTTATTTTCAGGTCACTCGGAAGTTGGCTGGAGCTGCCAGACAGACTGCCAAATGGCTTACGTCTATTGGCAATGAGGCTGGCCAGATCCTAATCAGTGTGCTCACAGCTGAAGAAGGTCATGGTTTGGACCGCATGGCGACTGGACTGGTGAACCGCTACAGAAATGCTGGTGTTGATCCTCCTGTCGTACTGTATGTGGACTGTGGTTGCTGCTCTCGTACAGGCGAAACACAGTTGCAGACCCGGTTTGTAGGATGGCCCTGTCTAGAAATCAGACTAGACATCTGGCATTTCATGCGAAGACTGGCTGCAGGTGTCAGTACAGAGGCCCACCCACTATATAGCACCTTCATGGGACGTCTTTCAGCATGCATCTTTGAGTGGGATGCAAGTGACGTTGCTCTTCTACGTCGAGCCAAAAAGGCACAGCTGTCGCAAGAGGGAGTCCCTCTTCTTGAGGAGAAAGATGTGGACCACTAGATCACAAAGGACGAGCTGGCACTTCACTGTCGTAGGCAGACACGTGGAATTGAAGTCACCACCAAGCTGATTGAGGCCCTGATCAATGAGCTGAGTGGCCCAGCTGGAAGTGATCCCCTCAATGTCAGCCTCTTTAGGAAGGACACCATGCCTCACATCTGGCAAACTGAGAAGCGCCATGTAGGGTGTATACAAGATCCCCCGGTGTACAACTCTACACTGAAACGGGATCACTCAGCAAAGCAGGTGTCTTGCTTAAGACCTACAGATGTGCCAGAGGGTCTACCTCACTAGAATCATTTCACTGTCATGTGAACCGTTTTATTCCAGGTACTAAAGTTTGCCTTTTAAAAGGTATATTTTTATATGTACGTATAATATGTGTAAATCAGAAATGAGAGGTGTGTTTATATTAGTTTATTATTAACTTGTCTATTCACTCTTTGTATTTCAATGTTCATTTTAGGGGCAAGTGCTGTTAACTTTCAAGCTTATCTGCTGGATGGAGTCTGCCGCTGGAATCAGGACAGGGCTGCAGCTTCACTTGATCAGCGCCCACCAGCTATGCGAAGTTACAGCAGTAGCCTTCTTCACTCAGTTAATCAACTGAGTAACAAAGTTCTTGGGACGAAGCAGGTTCCAAACATAGTGACTCCAGGAGAGTATACAGGTAGCAAATTAGCCACTTGAATTATTGTTTAGAATAAGGAACCTTAGAAAAATATATTCATCTGAAACTTATAAGAAATATTCATAAATTGACTTGGCAAAAACATTTAACTGTTGATTTTTTTTTTTTTGCTCTGCAGGTGAACTTCTTGGGGTTGACTACCTCTTCAACCAAACTGGGGAGCCTCTGCAAGATATGAGTCCTGTAGATCCGGAGTCGGAAGAGTCCAACAAGCAGTTTGAAGCTGTTGAGGTAGTAGATGACGAGGGCTTCTTTGAGTCTCTTGTTGAAGATCCTACCGTTGGCTCTGATCCTCTAATTCATGATTTGGTATGTATTTAGTGTAATGTGTGTTAAAATGATATGAGTAAACATGGTCAATTTTGGTTCAAATATTTTATAATACTGGTATATCCTCCAAGGAATATCCACATGGGTTTTACATGGCACTTAAAACTTGATGCTTTTGAAGAATCTATTAAAGACTTTTAGCAATTATATCTTAACAGTGGTTTTTTTTTTTTTTTCTTTTACAGTCTTTGACTGGACCAAGAGATGCACAAGCTGCAGACACCATTTGTGTCTCATCAGTGCCAGGAGCTCAACCAGGCAAAGATACAGGTGGTATCACACTGGGGCCAGGAGCTCCAAAAGACCCAGATTCAGCTCACGTCCTGTCTGCATCAGGTGCTCAACCAGATAAAGACACAACTGGCATCTCTACTGGATCAGGAGCAATAGATGATGCTGGTGATAATCAAACAGTAAGAATATAAATTTTGTTAATCTGTACTTTTTATACAACCGACTTTTATATAAATTTGCTTCTACTATGACAAGCTTTTATTTAACATCAATACTGACTTCAGCTGTCATTTCTGCTTGCATTTCAGTCCGTGGACAGTTCCAATCGGCCTGGCTTCGACAAAGTAGATGCTCTCGCATGTTTCCTTGTCAGCCTCCGAGAGCATGAGGGCCTGGCCCTGACAAATGAACAGGTCAGCACCATCATTGACCTTTGGAACAGGCTTGAAAAATGGGACAAGGAAAGGATAAGGTATGCATCCAGGCACCAGGACAAGTTAACAAAGGGCCGCTTCCGGAGTAGGAAAGAGTCACCTACAAAGAGCTTGACACCTGGTGCTGATAGCACAACAAGATGCATGCTGAGTGGAAAAGGTGCACCAGCTCAGTGGCCTAACTGTTGCCGTGTGGTTGAAGCTTTATGCCTGCACTTGGCCAATGTCCATACCACCACAGTTAAGGGCAAGAACAGATGGAGTCTTGTTTTGAGGGACTACAAGAAGATCCATGACATGTTGCTGGAGAACAGCCAAGTAACAGAAAAGACTGACCTTGTGCTAGCCATGCTGAATCAGAGAACATTATCACAATGGTACAGGAACAGGATCAAATCCCAGGAACAGACAAAACTGCTCCAAGGCACAAACCTTCCACCTTCTCGCCCTGTGGCTGATGACCCTCTGCCAAAAGCCAATGTGCGGCCAGCAGAACTCCCACAGTATAGCTATCCTCCACATGTGTTTGCAATCCCAGAAAACACGGCTGGGCAGGCTAAACTCGAGCTAAGAGGAAGGAAAAGGACAGCTCCTTCACCACTGATGCCCATCCTTCCTAAGATTCAGCATGTCCAGTTGCACAGATTGGTGGACAGTCCTTCCAGGTTGTTGTTTTACCTGCATAGTGCTTAGTCCCCAACCCAGTTGCACCAAGTACTGTGACCAGCGCTTCTACACCAACTTCTCAAGATGCAGCTCCTCTTGAGCTTCAACAAAAGGTCAGGAAGCAGTACCACAGGACTGTAGTCAAGAACACGTGCAAAAGGTGTGGTGAGCCTCGTACAAAAGAGACCAACCACAGTCAGTACAAGGGGACTGTGTACTGCCCAAAAATAGCCACTGAGAGCATGGAACAGTGGTTGGCTAGAATGGCTGCACAGGACAAAAGGAGGAAAAGGCCAGCATCAGCAGCACAAGGTGTGCCAAGTACTCCTAACCTGCCATCATTAGGTAGTTTGTATTCATATTTATAGTTTATCCTATATTAGCCAGTAGTTATATCTTCAGAATGGACTTTGCATTTTGTGTTCAGTTGTAATGCACACATTTTTCAGTAAAAACTGTGGACTAGAAAATTAAACACTGATGTTTATTATTTGATTATCACAGATGTTCCTGACGAGTGTGGTGCAGGTGGAACACCAGGCCCTGGCACTTCACACTAATCACTGGGAGGGGACCTATAGTGATATATTTGCAGACTACAGAGAAACAGCACCAACAGTGTAATCTAGACCTTGGCCGAACACAGCCAACCGACAGCCGAACGCGCTAGCCTATTGCGCCACAGAGACCTGCCTTTGCGCCTTGTCATGACTCGCCCACTCGCTGCTCAGAAAAGCCACATGCGCCTCTATTGGGCCATGAACCAGCTAGAGAATGCCGGTAGAAGTTTTGCCTGCAGCCAGGGTGCCAGTACTTTTTTCAAAGAAGGCGGGGCTATTCTGCTGCCTAAGCCTGACTAGCTCAGTCGGTAGAGCATGAGACTCTTAATCTCAGGGTCGTGGGTTCGAGCCTCACGTTGTGCGGGGAGGCTTTTTGTAGGTGCATCCTGAGCCTCACAGCGGTTATGGCTGCCTCAGCCAAGCACAGTTGGGTTGCTTGTTGCACTTGTGTGGAGCAACACAGGCTCCTGGGTGGTGAATCTGTGCCACGCAGGAGGAAGGGATGCTGCCTAAGCCCGTCTAGCTCAGTCGGTAGACCATGAGACTCTTCATCTCAGGGTCATGATTTGGCTTCAAATTGGTTGCACTTTTCCAAGCCTGGCCTTCATGTTCACTTATGTTCATTTGGGGCTGAGAAATGGCATGCACACAACTGGTGTTCAAGCAAAAAGAGAGAGAGAGAAAATAAAGGTTTGTGAGGGTGGGGAGTGAGTGAGAAAGGGTGGGGGGTCAGGTCCTTGAGTGTGTTTTGGGTGAATGCCTTGGACACTGCATGGGTTCAAAACAGTCACTGGAGGCACCTTTGCAAGGCACACGACCCTGCCTGCCACAGCCTTTTGTTGTTGTACTTGCCCACTGCTCATGTGGAACGTGGATATCTGGACTCCTGCCATGCACAGTTGGCTTGCTTGTTGCACTTGTGTGGGGCAACACAGGCTCCTGCGTGGTGAGTCAGTGCCATGCAGAAAGAAGGGATCCCAAGGTTGCACACTTATAGGTGGGGGGAAAAAAAGAGTTTATTCTACTTTTGTTTCTCTCCTGCATTTTCTAGTTTATATTTTGCACTTCCATACTTGTTGCAAATAGTTATTTTGGCCTCCTAAATTCCATTTCCTTGTCTTTGGTGGTGGAAATAGCACTTTCTACCTGCCTTTTTTACTTCACAATGACATTGCTTACAGTACTAACAGGGCTCTGGTACTGACTTCAGTAAAGGGTAAATTCGTCAGTTGTAGACTTTTTATTGTCAAATGCTTTATTTATTTTGAAATTTAGACTTTCTTTTTTGTTGACATCAACCCAGTTTGATCAGCAATGTGCACACACATCCTAATTTACCAAGCAGTGAAGTTAATCATTGAACATGTTACGAGCTCTTTATTTTTGCTCCTCGTGTCTTATGATTTTCTATGATTAGAGATGTGTGACGCATGAGTGTGTGGGGCACCCTGTTATGGTAGAATTACGTCTGGGGTATGCATGAGTGACGCCTGTGTGTGGGAAGGGGAGGGCAGTTTGTTGATGTACCTGTCACTACAGTTGAGTATGTACTCTGATTGCCATACTATGAAGCCTGACTCTTTGGTGTTATGGTTAGAGTGCAGGTTTGGTGTTCTCTGGGTTCAAGACCGGATAAGGTGATTGTTCTTCTGCTTCACAACATAAAGTTTGTCAGCAGACTAAGAGTACCTTTCAAGGCCATCGGCAACGGACGGAGGTGAAACGTAGAATATCAACTTTATTGTCTAGAAGAACGACCCAAATGCGAATTCAATCTTCTTAGTGTCTAATTTGCACCCTAAAATTGAATAAAACGGTTAAAATATGTTTTGCCCAATTTCCGAAGGTTTGTTTACATCTCACTTATGCGCACTTTCACCGCCAGGGGACAGTCGTCGTGACGTCATTTAAGCCAAACAGACCGGGGGCAGTTCTGTGTTTACTTGCGAACCGAGCACACGTACAGACTTTGGTCATGAGAGGTTGTGTAAAATGTCTGAAAGCGATAGCAATTTTGAAGTAGGAACTCTCCAAACTAAATATCGAGAGATGAAACCATATATGTATGAACCCTATGGCCGTTGTGAAGCAATCGGTGAATGTGGCTGACTGGTTTGACCGTGCAGCCTCGGAATCTGACAGCGACTCTGATCGCGGTGACCCCGCTCACACCCAAACGCGCGGACCTCAACAAGACTCACACCTGACCGCGCGGACCTCAACAAGACTCACACCCAAACGATTTATCCTGGTAGTTATGATAAATTCCTACTTTCGTCATAATACTAAATAAGAATAATCCCTTTTGAAGAATAATTAAACCGCCCTCCCTAGTGGATATAGGTAATGATTACTTGACAGTTCGCCGGTAGGCCACATTAGCCTACCATCCGCGGCATTATACTATTTTATAGCCTAGGAGATAAAGATTAAGCGAGGAGATATCCCTTTGTCTTATTTCCACAATGATTGTACAGGATCCCTCAGGATTCTTGAATTGTCAATTGCAAGCAAAAGTAAAAATGTTTATGTCCAATTTTCTCATTTTTGCTTGAGCATTGTTGGTCCGTTTCTTCTTTGACTGCTTGATTTTGTTTCATGCACACAATCCACTCTCACCGCCTCGTCTCCTTCTTCCGGAAAAAGCCAACCCTCTCGCTTCACGCGCACAATCCACTCTCTCCACCTCGTCTCCTCTTCTGGAAAAAAACAACCCTCTGGCTTCACGCACACAATCCACTCTCTCCACCTCGTTTCCTCTTTCAGAAAAAGCCAACCCACTCGTGCCGCCTCTTCTCCTTTTTTGGAAAAAGCCAACCCTCTCGCTCTGCCTCTTCTCCTCTTTTGGAAAAAGCCAACCCACTCACTCCGCCTCCTCTCCTTTTTCAGAAAAAGCCAATCCTCTCACTCTGCCTCTTCTCCTCTTCTGGAAAAAGCCAATCCACTCTCTCTGCCTCTTCTCCTCTCTCGCAAAAAGGTAAAAACTTCTTCCTGAACCGGTCCCGTTGTTACAGTTCACTGCACAACAATAAGGCATGGTTTTTCTTTGGAAATTCCTGAACACACGTCTGCACTCAAGCCGAACGGCAATGTAAGTAAACGGAAGTGGACTCAAGTCAAGCAGTTTGGCTTAAATGACGTCACGTGCCGAGTGGTCACGAAAATAGCCGAACAGAAATTAGCCGCGATCCGTACTAACTTATTTTAATTCTTACTTATTAACAGTACTTCTTGGGACCAGAAGAAAATTACAGAGGGTTTTTTTTTAAGTTTCAAATGTGTATAAAATTATTGCCTATGAACATTAAGTACAAGGCTAACATTTCATTAGAGCAAAGCTTTTTAGAAAATGGTAAGGAATAACTGAAGATTAAAAGAAACAAATTTAGACTTCAGTCTAAGATTGCTTCGTGATCCCAGAGCCTGTAGCGTGTTTAAAAAAAAAAATCCCTTACCTTCTCACCAAGTTTGATTTGTATTCCAATTTTCCTGCTGGAAACCCTCGACATGTTATCACATTTTAAATCACCAAAATTTCATTGTCTTCCACGACAGAGCACAGCAAAATTGTTGTTCTCACATGGCTCTCACGTAAAATTAATCGGACATCCGCTATATCGCTCAACTACTGACCCTGGCTATCTCCCATAATACATTGCGGTAAACAAGTGATGACGTAGTTATGCTTGGGGGCTATTGCCCATGTGTGTGAATAGGTATTTGTCTCTGTGTTAGTCCTGTGATAGATTGGCGACGTGCCCAGGGTGTATACACACCCAGAGTCAAGTGGTATTGGATCCAGCTTTCCCCACAACCCTGACAGGTAAGGCATATAGATGATGTATAGGTAATCCAAAACAAAAATTTAAAGTATCTTGTCTAATAAACACAACATAAAATCTGCTCATTCAACTATTCTTCCTAATAATTTTTTAAATTAATTAAATATTTACCAAACAATTAAGGCAATTTTGCCACAGGTTAGGAAAGGATCTTCCAGAAAGGAGTGAGACAAGAGCCATGAAAGAGCGCAATACAAATAAACTGACTTTACAAAGAATCTCATCTCAGAACTTGCTGAAATAACATGCAATCATATTTTGAACAACAAAAATATGCTACTGAATGTGTTAGCAGCATTCATGTTTCTGAATCGGAAAGGTTTACAGGTTAAAACTACAAATTCAACAGTGCGCTTTTTAAAGCAAGGACACAAGAGTCAGAGACACATTCCCTAACTAAGCTCAATTTACATAAACATTATCAGTGATAACTTCTGTATTGACATCCTCTGTTTACTTTCTTATGTAGATAAAATGTTAAAACTGTGTTTGGACTAGTTGTTAACGGCAGTGAATACTGTAAAGTTAACATTACTTATCTCAAATCAAACGGTGTTGTGTGTGAAAAGATTCAAAAGGTTTATCTTAAAGAAATTTGGTATTCATGAAAATTCACATTATTTGTAAAAATGAACTTGCGTAGATTTGAGTTTGACTGATGAGCATTAAAACATAACGGTCATGAGTGATTGGAAATTTAAACACAGATTATGCCATCAAATTTAATTTATTTAAATTACACACAAATGAAACTCAGCTCCTTCATATTAATGACCAAGTTGTTTCATATTAATGACTTGAAACATAAATTAAGACACAAGGCTAGCTGCTTGTGTCACAAGGGTCTGCTTTTTTGAGAGACCCTTTCCGCATTGCTCTTCAAACCAAAAATCACGGATTTGATAAACTGGTCTCTTCACGCAATTGACACAATCTTCTCGAAGAGAAGCCTGGGTTCGGGGGAACCCACCTGTCCTGCCGGAACGTTCGCAGCTGGCTATACGATGGACGCGTGGGAGGGGTGGCGGGTCTTTCTGTGGAGGACATTGAGGATATCTACCTATTCGGAACCATGATAACAGGACTTTTGCTGATTGGATTAGGCA
>JAOBAM010127430.1:0-11663 GCA_025212355.1 Notarius kessleri | reverse complement strand
CTTTTGGTCACTGCACATAGGTATTTGAACAGTGACCCAAGTGCATTGCCAACTCATGTGGTCAGCATAAGACCTGCATATGGTCAATGATGCATCTCGCTTTGGTGCCTGGCTGTCGGTCTGGCCAAGCGGACTAAGGAACAGTGTTCGGCTCGTGGTATCCAGTGGAGATGCGTTCTTTAATCTTGATCCTGATGTTTGTTGAGTCCTGTTTACTGATGTTTGGGATGGTGTGCTGAAACCATGCTGAACTCCAGTTTTGCATCTTAAGGTACTGAAATGGATGCCTTGATGTTCCCCTACGTCATTTAGAATGCTTACGAGTAAGTTTGAGATTCTCTTTGCCATACGATGGGTGAAAACTGGTCATTGCAGTCCATTCTAGGGTTCATTTTACAACACTGGCTTTATTTAGCAGCGCTGCCCACAGATGGTTGGCAGGTCGAGTAAAAAGCACAGTCGTAAAATGTTTGCAGAGGTTGCTTGTAAAAGCACTGCCAATACAGAGTATTGCAATAGTTAGCCAAGCGCATGGCCCACGCGTGAGGTCAACATGCCATGCCACCCCAAAATGTAGCTCCCTCCAGTCTCTTGCTGCAGCTGACATCAATTTTACTTTGGCGTTTTTTTAACTAACTCCTCTATTACTGACACTGTCTGATGTGCTAGGGGACAGTAGGGGCTCCGAGTGTGCCTCCCTCATGGCTGTTTTAGTCCTTAAATCATCTTCAGTGCTTAAAGAAGCCCACCCAAAAAACTTTGTCAGCTTAGACTATGCCATTGTTTGGTTCACGCAGAGATAATTCCACCAAAACACCAGACCGATTAAGACACACTGCGATTGGTCAAAAGCTTGGAGCTTATTTGGGCATTATGTGTTGTCGATTTTATTGGTCACAAGCATGTGCTCATTGTTTACACTCTGGCTTCCCGCCGTCTCTTCACTGGGGTTGGAGTTTGGCAAATGGAGGGATTTGTGGAGGGAGTTCTAGAAAAGATGAAATTTGATAATGATGACAAATACATTTGTCACGGTGATGACTGCTAGTAATTTTCTCTTCGTCATTGATGGATTAGACTGAACGTAGTGTTAGACTTAGAAAACTTTAATGTCCCCGAAAGGCAATTTGTTGTACAGTACAGTACAGGCATATAACAGAACAGACAAAACAGACATTTAGTAGACATCTGCAGCACTATTCATCTAACACATAACATACAGTACAGTGAAATGGAGTATATTGCACTTCCCTACAAGGTCTCATATAATAAAAGAATAATGCATAACATGCACACATCAATGAGTGGAATACAGTAAGGAGTAAGAAGGAGTATATTGCACTTGCCTAAGGGCCTAATGTCATAATAAATAAAACTACTGTATAGTATATTGCACTTCCCTAAAAGGCCTAATGCCATAAATAAGTAAAACTACTGTATAGTATATTGCACTTCCCTAAAAGGCCTAATGCCATAAACAAGTAAAACTACTGTATAGTGTATTGCACTTCCCTAAAAGGCCTAATGCCATAAATAAATAAAACTACTGCGCTGTGCTACACCACTATTCATCAATACATAACACACATCCATAAATAGAATACAATAAGAAGTATATTGCACTTCCCCAGAAGGCCTACTGTCATAAATAAAGGAAAATACTACACAGTGCTACAGATATTCTTCTAGTCTTACCCCTCCCCACATCTTATTTAATTGAGTTATTGCCATGGGAATGAATGAGTTTTTTGCTCGATTTGTCCTGACATTGGAGTATCTATATCTACGACCAGAAGGGAGCGGCTTGAATTCCACTGAAAGTGGATGAGTTATATCCATGCAAACCTTGTCTGCCTTCTGTTCTAATCTGGTCAGATATAGTTGGTACAGGTCTACCTGTTGCTGACCTATAATTTTTCCACAGGTTTTAACAATCTTCCCCAATTTGTTCCTATGGGTGATTTTGGAATGCCCATACCAGCATACAATGCAGTATGAGAGAATACTCTCAATAAAGGACTTGTAAAACATGGTCAAAATTTTGTTATCAACATTAAAATAGTTAAGTTTTCTAAGAAAATACAAGCGCTGTTGGCCCTTTTTAAAAACAGCATCAGCACACTGGTCCCAAGATAATTTATGGTCGATAATAAGACCAAGATATTTGTACTCCGTCACCATCTCTATCTCCTCCCCTTTAATCAGAGACGGAGTGGTTGAGGGAGCCTCACGTCTGAAATCAAAGACCAGCTCTTTGGTCTTGGATGTGTTCAAATGCAACTGGGAGGCTTCACACCAGTCAACAAATTCTTGCAACACTGGACCATGTTCAGATTCGTCTCGCTCCAGTAAACTAATCACAGCAGTGTCATCTGCGAATTTAATTATGTGATGTCCAGGGTATCTACTGCGACAACAATCAGTGTACAGTATGTATAACAATGGTGACAAGACACTGCCTTGTGGTGTCCCCATTGAAGTGAAGCGAACCCCAGATAATGTATTCCCCACCTTTACTCTTTGTGGCCGCCCACTGAAGAAGTCCAAAATCCATTTAATTAGTGTTGAGTTTAACTGGAAGTTGTCTCTGAGTCTGTTTGCTAAAAGTTGTGGGTGTATTGTATTGAATGCTGATGAAAAGTCTGCAAATAAAACTCGAGCATGTGTTTTGCAACCTTCCAAATGTGTATACAAATAATTTAAAAGCACTACAATAGCATCGTCTGTCCCCCTCCCAAATCTGTAGGCAAATTGTAGAGGGTCAAGGGCATGTCTACAGGAGTTCATGATGTATATTTTTATGATCCTTTCAAATGATTTAACTAAGAGAGAGGTGAGGGCAATGGGCCTGTAATCCTTGGATGAGGATGGATGGGAGACCTTTGGAAGGGGGGGTCACAACTGCTGTTTTCCAGAGCAGTGGAACCACCTGGGTGTCCATTGAGCGTTGGAAGAGAGAACAAAAAATTCCACTTAGTTGGGCCGCGCAGTGCTTCAGCACTCTGCCTCCGATGTTATCCGGCCCCGGGCTTTTTCGTACATTGGTCCTCTCAAACACTAGCTGGACCATCTCCTCCTTGATGGTCAAAATACTCTCCATCCCAGCATCGTCCATCACAGTCTGTTGCCAAGCAGAGATGTTGCCACAGCCATTGAATTCAAAGCGGGTAAAATATTCGTTTAAGTTATTGGCCAGCGCAAGAGATGCTGTGTCATCCATGAAGTTAATTTTTCTCCCCGTCTTGAAGGGTGCATTGGCCATCAGCTTTATTCCAGTCCATGCAACTCTAGAATTCCCCTCTGCCAGGGTACTCTGTACTCTATCCCTGTACTGACATCTGGCCTTATAAATCTCCTTATTGACCTTCCTTTGCATGTCTTTTCTGTTCTGTAAGCTACCTGAAGCAAATACTCTCTTTTTCTCATTTAATATATCCTTTAATTCCTTTGTCACCCACGGTTTATTGTTTGGATACACTTTAATGGTCTTGGTTGGAATGACTGCACTCACACAAAAGTCTATATAGCCCGAGATAGCCTCTGTCTGTTCGTGCAAGTCAGCTGAAGAGTCCTCAAAGATGGTCCATGATGTACACTCCAGGCACCCTTTCAACGTCTCTACACTGTCCTCATCCCACACCTGGATCTGCTTTTCCACAGGCTTAACCCTTTTCAACACCTGTTTATAGGTGGGTCTTAGAAGGACTGTGTTGTGATCTGAGCCACCCAGAGGGGGCCTGGCAATAGATGAATATGCCTTGGGGATGGAGCCATAGCATAAGTCAATTGTTTTGTTTTTTCGTGTTGGACATGTGACATACTGCGAATAGGTAGACAGTGTTTTTTTGAGGGTACAGTTGTTAAAGTCCCCCATTATAAACTTGGGCGCATCTGGTGAGATTTCATCAAATTCTTGGGTGATATTAAAGATAATGTCTGCTGCCTTGTTTGTGTCTGCTCTTGGATGTATATATAGCAGTGTCAGGAAAATTTGTGGGAATTCACGGGGAAGATACGAGGGTCGCATAGAAACTGATAAAAGTTCAATATCAGGGGTGCAGATCTTTTTTCTTACCACATTTGTTTTGCACCATCTGTCATTTATCATGACGCACATGCCCCCTCCGTGGTCCTTGCCTGTGGCCTTACTGCATCGGTCCAAGCGCACGATACTAAATCCATCGGGACAAACTTCGGAATCTAGCACGGTGTCGTTGAGCCCGGTCTCAGAGAAGGCAAGAACACCGGCTTCCCTGTATTCATGCAAGTAACGAATGTTTACTCACAACTCATCTGCTTTTCCTTTAATCGACTGGACGTTAGAGAGAATGATAGTTGGAAGTGGGACTTTTGTTTTTCTCCTCCTGAGTCTTTGACGCACTCCTCCCCTCTTCCCTCATTTTCTCTTGTTTTCTTGGGTTCTTGTTATCTCCGCAGGTACATTGGTGTAATTCCAATCGCCTGCAAAGGCTCTCAGTTGTAGGAGAAAGTCTCTGTTGTAGCGTACGTGTGATTCTGCATTGCAGGCCGGTTCACATGCCACGCTGATAACAAACAGTATCAACCCTACTAATAAAACAAGCTCCCATACGCGACTCATAGTGGCTTATGATAGCCTACGATTAAAAAAGCGCAACTAATTAAAATTTGTGCTGAAAACAATCGCAAACAAACAACTTGGTCACTCAACAAACAAACAAAGAACGAGACAAACAGACTGTACCGCTGGTCACCACTGTGCAGCGCCCTCCTCCTCCGCCAAAGAGGTCATGTAATAGAATTTTAAGAGGTCATAAAATGCCAGTAATAATGTTGGCGTGGTAGTTTAATCATGTTTATGTCAACAGTTGTCATGTGATGATCAGTAAAACCATTGGGGAATATAAAAGCATTGATTATTCTATTATTATATGAACTGCTCACATATATTCTGTCTAGTCTAACACCAAAAAAACCCCCAGCATCTGACACATTTACCCATGTGTACTGTCTTGATTTTACATTTCTGCTTCCCCATAGATCTATTAAATTAACCTTTTTTATGAGGCTGTGAAGCAGCTGATGAGATTGGGGATGTGGCTCCTCCCCATTTCTGTCGAAAATAAAATCAGTAGTGCAGTTCCAGTCCCCACCTATTACCATAAAACAATCTTTACTGCACTGTTGCAGCATGTTTTCTATCTTTTCTAAAACACTCAAGCGCTCTGAGCCTCTATTAGGTGCATAAACATTTATAAAAAAGAAACAAGGTGCCCTGAATTTTGGCTTCAACAACTAAAACCCTCCCCTTTACAAGCTCGGTTACTGAAATCACTGTGACATTAATATTTTTTGCAAAGAGAATTGCTGCTCCTGCACTAGTGTTCGATCCATGACTTAAAATATGGTTCCCTTCCCACCAAACACCCCTCTCCACCTCATTAGTGCTGTCAGAATGGGTCTCTTGTAAGAATATAACCTCAACTTTTTTAATTCATAAGTATTCTGCTAATACAGCTCTTTTATTACTATCTCAAGCCCCATTAATATTTAGAGATCCTAAACAGAACGACTGCATTAGGAAGTGAGAAAAAGGGCAGGATCAGAAGTAACAGAGAGGAAAACAGGAGGATATACTTCACCATATGACTATCACTTTTTTTCTCAGTGACAGGAGTCTTGCCCCTCCACAATTTTGCTAACATTTAAGTCTAAATCACTTTTTCCTACACAGTACATCATAACCGACTTTCCGCTGTAACATAACCACTGACACAATAAATTTATCCAAATATGGGAATTAAATCACTCACCTCTACTGTTTTCCCAAATGTTTCATCTAAAAATGTGTTCATTTCCTCTAGAGAGTAGACCTGTTCATCCATTGCCTGTGAGCCCAGATCAGACAGACTGGAGATATCAGACAGTGCATCCTCATTCCTCGTTACCTTATTCACCCTTCTTCTGCGGTAGCTCTCCGGTGTTCAGTACAGTGATGTCCGTGACAGGTGGGTCAGAAACAGGCTCTGAAGTGGTGGTCTCTGCCCCGCTATTTGCCCCCAGATCAGTACCTTCCCCATCATTCACCACCACAGGGTTCTGATCCATTGACTGTGCCTCCATTAGTGTATCAGTTTCTGTTTCATTTTATCCTCCGTGTTTCCCGTTGAAACATTATTATCACTGATTTTTTTGTCCTGCTGGTTCTTCTGCACCCGGGACACTTGAGTCAGAAATCTCCATTTGTTTCATTGTTTCTTTGAGTCCCTTTTGGACCACAACTGAACCATCGCTGGTCCCTTCACCCTCATCAGCCTGAGCTTTATGAGGGCATACAAACTTTTTATGGCTGATATCGCTGCATTCAAAACATTGCATGCTCCCCGTACTTGCATACAACATGTAGGATTTATTTCCATGCAAAACATGAAAAGAAACATCTAATGTTGGAGACTCGAGGAACATGAAGACCTGCTGCCGAAAAAAACAGCACATGTTTCAGGGCCTCGTTCTTACAACCCAGTGGAATCACTCTCATTGTGGAAGTGAATTTCCTGAACCTTGAGAGCTTGTGCTCGATGTCACTGTTCGGGATAAAAGGGGGAACATAAGAGATGGTGACTAACTGTGGGTGAAACTAATGGCATAATTGGCACAAACACTTCATTTATCCACACCCCGGTCTCAACAAGACGATTCACCAGCCATTCTTCTTTAAAAAATATTACCAATGCTTTATTCATCCTAGACACCAAAGCGATATTTTCATATCTGACCTGCTTACCGACTGCAAGCAGTACATCCTCCACACTCAATCCCACTTCAGGGACACACCTGATTCTGTGGCAAAGCGAAAGGGAAGGCCCACACCCAACTGGGTGAGACGCCATTCCTACACCTCGCCACGTCACCACTTTCCTCCTAACAAAACTAGATCAACAATTAACACAAATTTTTAGATAACACTAAACTGAAAGTTATTTTAATGCTTAAAGCAAGAAAAAAAAGCAAGAAATAAAAGTATGAAAAAAGAAAGGGATAAACCCCAAAAATCGTGCTTTCACTGTGAATCCTCATGCACTCACATGCTCCCAGCATGAAACAGAGAGAGAGAGAGAGAGAGAGAGAATTTGAATTTTAGAACACCTTTCTTACAAACATTAACATTTTTGTTGGCCTACAGCTGGATTTAAAACAGATATAAAAGCATTAACTGCAACAGCACCATGTAAAATATGCCATTGGAGATCCCCAGTTTTCTTAGGTAGTGGTGACTTATAGAATGCTCTCCATTGTGGTTTAACAGCTTCCCCTGTCTGCAAAACCATACGCCAGGGAGTATCTGCTTTTTTATTCAGAATCTTCTTATTAAAAGACTTAACACAGATTTTGTATAAGGCTTTACCATTGGCGGATTTTGGGCCCAAGAATGCCACACTTTCACATTGCAGATAACTACCTGTGCAATCCATAAGATTAGGGGCCAGCATAAAATTTGGAAAGGGATCATTGTTGACTGGATGACACAAACCCCTGGAATAGTCTATCAGCAACCCTAACCCTTCAGTTGTTAGTAAAGTCCGCCACTCTCGAAGCAGAACGCTGACTACACAAATGGATCTCACCCCCAAATGATCTGCCACTCTTTCACAGTTCTGCAGCTCTGGACCAGCTAACTTAATTAAATCATTAAGAGTTGTGACTCCAGACTTGAGGAGATTAAAAGTTAGAGCAGAAAAACACTTTTCACCCATCACATCAAAAATTGAGCCATAGATCAGGGGCTCTTTTAAAACCAATGTAGAGAGCAAGAACTGAGCCCCCTTTGCACCGTTACAAAAGACCATACTTTAAAAAGATTACGATAAAACACTGGGAGTCGGCTGAGGTTCATCTTCTGAGGATCCATCCAGAATAGAGTTCTGTCCATCCCCAAACCCTCAAAAGTCTGTAAAATAGCACAAGCCACTGACTTCCAGCCTGAGTCCACTGGCCCTGTAAGAAGCCGTTGTACAAACTGGAGACGGAAAGCTGCCGTTCTGCTCTGTAGGTGAATAAGTCCATGTCCACCTTCATCTTTAGGTAGATACAACACACTTTGTGGTACCCAGTGTAGCTTGTCCCAAAAGAAGTTGACCAGAATCGACTGGATCTTTGACAGAAGTTGCAATGGGGGATCCACACACGCTAACCGATGCCAGAGAGAGGATGCTACCAAATTATTTATAATTAGAACACGCCCTCTATAGGACATTTTATTCAGTAAGAACCTCCATTTGTCCAGACGGCCCTTTATCTTTTCAACAGTGCCTTCAAAGTTTTTTTGTATGGAGGCTTCATCCCCAAGAAAAACTCCAAGATATTTAAAATCTTTCCTGGTCCAGCTTAAGCCATCTGGGAGACTAGGCTCTCCATCTGACCACTTCCCAATTAGCACAGCTACACTCTTAGCCCAGTTAACTTTAGCCGAAGAGAAAAATCTAAAATCTTCAAAAATTTTAAGCATTGTGTCAATATCCTTCTGGTCACTAACCAACACAGCAATGTCATCTGCATATGCTGACACTTGAAAATTGTTACCACAAAAAGGAAAGGTCACACCACTTAGTTCCTTTCCTAATCTTATTAAAAGTGGCTCTACTGCAAGACTATACAGCATGCCGGATAAGGCACAACCTTGTCTAATGCCCCTATGAACTTTAAAAGGAGCACACAGGTCGCCATTAACCTTCAGTATACTTTCAACATCACTGTACAGAACTCTTATTTTTTCAATAAAAAGGGGGCTAAAACCAAAGGCTGCCAGGACACTCCACAAATAGTTGTGTTCAACTCTATCAAAAGCCTTTTCTTGGTCTATAAACACTAGACCAAACTCTGAATTAAAAAGTTTACCAATATCAAAGACATCTCTGACAAAAGAGATATTATTATGGATTAACCTACCTGGCACACAGTAGGTCTGGTCAGGGTGGATGACCTGTTCCAAAACATCACTCAGTCTATTTGCCAAAGTTTTTGAGAGCAATTTGTATTCAGTGCAGAGTAGCGAGACAGGCCTCCAGGACTTTATGTCGTTTAAGTCCCCTTTTTTTGGCAGCAGAGTGAGTACCGCTCTACGGCAACTCAGCGGCAGCTTCCCCTTAGCTAGGCTGTCACTGAGTACAGCCAGGATGTCTTTACCCATTTCGGGCCAAAACGACCTGTAAAACTCAGCAGGAAGACCATCTAACCCCGGTGCTTTACCACTCTCCATACCTTGGAGGGCTCTCTGCAGTTCCTCTAAAGTCAAAGCTCTTCCAAAGTCTGCATTGGCCTCTGTGGACACCTGGGGTAGGTTGCCAAGGAAGACATTATCAACAGCCTGGTCCTGTGGTACCTCACTTTGGTACAGCTCCTCATAAAAACAGACTGCTCTCTTGCGTATGTCTGCATGATCAGACAGAAGTATTTCATCCTTAGAGCGTAAAGCATGGATACATCTTGTTTGTCCATTCTTTTTTTCTAGATTAAAAAAGAATTTTGATGGTGCATCCATCAATTCTGCACTTTGGAAGCGAGACCTGACCAGAGCTCCCTGTGCTGTAACTCCTAGCAGGTCAGCCAGGAGATTCTTTTTGCGCCTAAAATTTTCAGCATGGGTCTGATTGCCTGTGTTCTGAATTAACTCCTGGAGCTCAATAATTTCTTTTTCTAGGTTTTTCATAGAGCGAGTTATGTCACCTGTGACATTGACAGTATACTCTTGACAGAATTGCTTTATCTGCACTTTGCCAAAATCCCACCACTGCTGCAAAGATTGAAAGGAAGATTTTTTGGTTTTAAAATCATTCCAAAAGTGTCTAAAAACATCTTTAAAATTACTATCAGACAATAAATTAGTATTAAAATGCCAGTATGCACTTTTTGGCTTAACAAAATTTAAAAACAAGGAGCAAACAACTAAGCTATGGTCTGAAAAACCGACCGGAACAATTGAGCAGTTTCTAAAACAACTAAGTTGATGTTTAAAACCATAAAACCTATCCAATCTTGCCAGAGACAATTGATTATTGTGGGAGTGACTCCATGTGTACTGCCTTTGCATACCATGGAAGTTCCTCCAAATGTCAGTGAGGTCATTAGAATTCATTAATTCAATAAGGCGTCTACGTGAGGCCATGTGTGGCTCTATGTGATTCCTGTCTATTACTTTCTCCGTACAGTTGAAGTCCCCTCCCAAAAGTAAAATCTCCTCAGGATCACAACCGTGTAAAACAGTGTCTAAATCATTTAAGAACAACATTCTCTCAAAAGGCAAAGTAGGTGCATACACACAAACAAAGACCAAAAAAATATTTTCAAATTTGGCTCTGACTTTTAAAAGCCTACCCTTTAAAATCTCCTCAACCTCATAGGAAATAGGAGTAAAGGTTCTGGAGAATAAAATGACAACCCCACCACTCATTGAAGTGTTGTGGCTTAATAGTGCGAGTCCATCAACCTCTCTTACCCAGTCAACTTCATTGATTGTGTCGGAATGAGTTTCCTGAACAAAAACAACATCAAACCTTTTTTGTTTTATTATCTCAAACAAACTTGCTCTCTTAATTCCTTCTCTGGTCCCATTTATGTTTAGAAAAGCAACACGGATTTCCTTCAAAAATAAGATAAATAAAAGAAATAGCTGTGTATACAACATCATGAAACAAAGGAATTTAAGCTTTGTCACCACTGTCATTCATTAGAACATGAAGCTTAGTGAGAATTTTCTGAAGGCGGTAAACCTCCTGTTCAGCAAAACAGTTCTCACTCAAGAAAGACCTTGTTTTCGTGATGAATTGTTCTACGTCTGGGAAAAGATCATCCACACGCACATTTCTAGCATGCTTTGTCTCTTTCAGAAGCAACTTAATGTCATCCACACTATAGATGCGACTGGTAAAGCCACTCTGGCGCAAGCTGTAATTCACACTACAGTCGGAGAAATCGCTTTCATTTTCAGCATCACTTGAAGTGGCAGTAAGAATTTTGTTCTTTTTAGCTTTCTTTTTAACAACATCCTGTTTTCTCTTTGGTGGAACTTTGAAAACATTCTCTTCTAAATCTATAAGCATTTCATCAGCAGAGACTGAAAACTGACTACAGTTCGTGACCGACTCGTTGCTGATTTGCAAACTGTCTACGGTCCCAGATTCAGAGCTAACGTTACCCTCTACAACACACTCGGAACCGGTAGGCCCTCACCGGCCACGGGGCTCGAACCCGGACCTTCTTGCTGTGAGGCGACAGCACTAACCAATACACCACCGTGCCGCCCAGGCTGAATGTTAATGTTGACAATTTTAACTACGTTGTTTATGCAACAACTAGTGTGAAGTGTTTGGCCTGTGGTGAAATGGGGCACCTGGTGCGTGCTTGTCCCTTTAAAGGGGGTGATTCAGAGAGACAAGGTGAAAATGACGGTAAGGCTGATGAAAACCTCGGAGAGGGGCAATCTGCAGAGACTGTTCCGAGCACTGGTAATGAGTTACCTGGTTTGCCTGGTGTCGTTGAAGCAGATGAACCTCACGAGACTACAGGAATTAATACTCCTGCTTGCGGAGTTTGCATGTTCTCCCCGTGTCCGCATGGGTTTCCTCTGGGTGCTCTGGTTTCCCCCACAGTCCAAAGACATGCAGGTTAGGTTAACTGGTGACTCTAAA
>JAOBAM010124158.1:0-11673 GCA_025212355.1 Notarius kessleri | reverse complement strand
GCATGCATATTACCATAGACACAGATTAACCCAAATGATAGAATGCTCTGTAAAAGTGACTGATAAAATAATTGGAGTCTGTAAGCGTCTGTCGAAGTCTGAAAGGGTCTGTCGAAGACTGAAAGGGTGTATCAAGGTCTGGAGAAGTCTGTCTGGGTCTTTTGAAGTTTGACAGGGTCTGTCGATATTTGACAGGGTAGGGCGAGGTTAGGGTTAGGGCCTATAGAAGTCTGTCAGCGTCTGTCGGAGTGTGATAGGGTCTGTCGAAGTCTGAAAGGGTGTTTCAAGATCTGTAGAAGTCTCTCAGGGTCTGTCGACATCTGTCGAAGTGTGTCAGTGTCTGTTGAAGTCTGCCAAGGTCATTCGAAATCTGAAAGGCTCTGTCGAAGTCTGACAGGGTGTATCAAGGTCTCTAGAAGTCTGTCAGGGTAAGTCGAGGTCTGTCGAAGTATGACAGCGTCTATCAATGTTTGACAGGGTCTGTCGATGTCTGACAGGGTCTGTCGAAGTCTGTTAGGGTATGCCGAGGATTGTCAAAGTCTGTCAGTGTCTGTCGAAGTCTGTCGAAGTCTGTCATGGTCAGTCGAGGTCTGTAGAAGTCTGTCATGGTCTGTCGATGTCTGACAGTGTCTGAGGAGCTCTGAAAGGGTCTGTCGAAGTCTGAAAGGGTGTATCAAAGTCTGTAGAAGTCTGTCAGGGTCATTCGAGGTCTGTCGAAGTCTGACAGGTTCTGTCAAAGTTTGACAGGGTCTGTCGATGACTGACAGGTTCTGTTGAAGTCCGGTTGTGTCTGTCGAGGAATGTCAAAGTCTGTCAGTGTCTGTCGAGGTCTGTAGAAGTCTGTCAGGGTCAGACGAGTTCAGTAGAAGTCTGTCATGGGCTCTCGAAATTTGACAGGGTCTTTCGATATCCGACAGGGTAGGGCAAGGTTAGGGTTAGGGTCTATAGAAATCTGTCAGCGTATGGCGAAGTCTGAAAGGGTCTGTCAAAGTCTGAAAAGGTCTCTCAAGGTCTGTCGAAGTCTGTCAGGGTCATTCGAGGTCTGTCGAAGTCTGACAGGGTCTGTCGAAATTTGACATGGTCTGTCGATGTCTGAGAGGGTTGAGGAGCTCTGAAAGGGTATGTTGAAGTCTGAAAGGGTGTATCAATGTCTGTAGAAGGCTGTCAGGGTAAGTTGAGGTCTGTCGAAGTCTGGCAGCGTCTGTCAATGTTTGAGAGGGTCTGTCAAAGTCTGTTAGGGTCTGTCGAGGACTGTCAAAGTCTGTCAGTGTCTGTCGAAGTCTGTCAGGGTTAGTCGAGGTCTGTAGGAATCTGTCATGGTCTTTAGAAGTTTGACAGGGTCTGTCAATATCTGAGAGGGTAGGGCGAGTTTAGGGATAGGGTCTGTAGAAGTCCGTCAGCGTCTGTGGATGTCTGAAAGGCTCTGTCGAAGTCTGAAAGGGTGTATCAAGATCTAGAGAAGTCTGTCAGGGTAAGGAGAGGTCTGTAGAAGTCTGACAGGTTCTGTCAAAGTTTGACAGGCTCTTTCGATGACTGACAGTGTCTGTTCAAGTCTGTTCGCGTCTGTCAAGGAGTCTCAAAGTCTGTCAGCGTCTGTCGACGTCTGTCAGGGTCAGTCGAGGTCTGAAGAAGTCTGTCATGGTCTGTCGAAGTTTGACAGGGTCTTTCGATATCCGACAGGGCAGGGCGAGTTTAGGGTTAGGGTCTGTAGAAGTCTGTCAGCGTCTGTCAACATCTGAAAGGGTCTGTCGAAGTCTGAAAGGGCATCTCAAGGTCTATAGAAGTCTGTTAGGGTAAGTTGAGGTCTGTTGATGTCTGACAGGGTCTGTCGAGATATGAAATGGTCTGTGGAAGTCTGAAAGGGTGTATCAAGGTCTGTAGACATCTGTCAAGGTCTTTCAAAGTCTGTCAGTATCTGTTGAGGTCTGTCAAAGTCTGAAAGGGTCTGTCGAAATCTGAAAGGGTGTATCAAGGTCTGTAGAAGTCTGTCAGGGTAAGTCGAGGTCTGTTGAAGTCTGACAGCATCTGTCAATGTTTGAGAGTGTCTGTCGATGTCTGACAGGGTTTGTCGAAGTCTGTTAGGGTCTTTCGAGGACTGTCAAAGTCTTTCAGTGTCTGTCGAAGTCTGTCGAAATCTGACAGGGTCAGTCGAAGTTTGACAGGGTCTTTCGATATCCGACAAGGTAGGGCAAGGTTAGGGTTAGGGTCTGTAGAAGTCTGTCAGCTTCTGTCGAAGGTTGAAAGGGTCTGGCAAAGTCTGAAAGGGTGTATCAATGTCTGTAGAAATCTGTCAGGGTAAGTCGAGGTCTGTCGAAGTCTGACAGTGTCTGTCACTGTCTGACAGGGTCTTTTGAAGTCTGTTAGGGTCTTTTGAGGGCTGTCAAAGTCTGTCAGTGTTTGTCGAAGTCTGTCAGGGTCTGTAGAAGTCTGTCATGGTCTGTCCAAGTTGAAAGGGTCTGTCGATATCTGACAGGGTAGTGCGAGGTTATGGTTTGGGTCTGGAGGAGTCCATCAATGTCTGTCGAAGTCTGAAAGTGTCTGGCAAAGTCTGAAAGGGTGTCTCAAGGTCTGTAGAAGTTATCAGTGTAAGTCAAGCTCTGTCAAAGTCTGACAGGGTCTATAGAAGATTGACAGGGTCTGTCGATGTCTGACAGGGTCTGTCGAGGTCTGACAAAGTCTTTCAGCATCTGTTGATGTCTCACGAAGTCTAAGGGTCTGTCGAAGTCTGCCAGGGTCGGTTGAAGTTTGCCAGGGTCTTTCAATGCCTGACAGAGTCTCTCGATGTCTTTCGAGGTCTGTCAAAGTCTCTCAGGGTCTGTCGACATCTGTCGAACCGTGTCAGTTTCTGTAGATGTCTGCCAAGGTCTGTCGAAGTCTGAAAGGGTCTGTCGAAGTCTGAAAGGGTGTATCAAGGTCTGTAGAAGTCTATCGTGTCAGTAGAGGTCTGTCGAAGTCTGACAGGTTCTGTCAAAGTTTGACAGGGACTTTCGATGACTGACAGTGTCTGTTGGAGTCTGTTCGCGTCTGTCAAGGAGTGTCAAAGTCTGTCAGTGTCTGTCAAAGTCTGAAAGTGTCTGTCAAAGTCTGAAAGGGTGTCTCAAGGTCTGTTGAAGTTGTCAGGGTAAGTCGAGGTCTGTCGACGTCTGGCAGGGTCTATAGAAGTTTGACAGGGTCTGTCGATGACTGATAGGGTCTTTCGAGATCTGTCAGGGTCTGTTGTGCTCTGGCAATGTCTGTAAGTGTCTGTCGAAGTCTGAAAGGGTGTATCAATGTCTTTAGAAGTCTGTCAGGGTAAGTCGAGGTCTGTCGAATTCTGACAGCATCTGTCAATTTTTGACAGGGTCTGTCGATGTCTGACAGGGTGTGTCGAAGACTGTTATGGTCTGTCGAGGACTGTTAAAGTCTCTCGAAGTCTGTCAGGGTCAGTCGAGGTCTGTAGAAGTCTGTCATGGTCTCTCGAAGTTTCAAAGGGTCTTTCGATATCCGACAGTGTAGGTCGAGGTTAGGGTTATGGTCTGTAGAAGTCTGTCAGCATCTGTCGAAGTCTGAAAGGGTCTGTCAAAGTCTGAATGGGTGTCTCAATGTCTGTAGAAGTCTGACAGGGTCTGTCGCGATCTGTCAAAGTCTGTCAGGTTCAGTCGAGGTCTGTAGAAATCTGTCATGGTCTGTCAAAGTTTGACCGGTCTGTCAATATCTGACAGGGCAGGGTGATGTTTGGGTTAGGGTTTGGGTCTGAAGAAGTCTGTCAGCATCTGTCGAAGTCTGAAAGAGTCTGTCGAAGTCTGAAAGGGTGTATCAAATTCTGGAGAAGTCTGTCAGGGTCACTCGAGGTCTGGAGAAGTCTGTCATGGTTTGATGAAATTTGACAGGTTTTGACAAAATCTGACAGGGGAGGGCAAGGTTAGGGTTAGGGTCTGTAGATGTCTGTCAGCATCTGTCGAAGTCTGAAAGGGTCTGTCGATGTCTGAAAGGGTGTCTCAAGTTCTGTTGAATTCTTTCAGGGTAAGTCAAGGTCTGTCGATGTCTGACAGTGTCTGTCAACATTTGACAGGTTCTGTCGATGTCTGACAGTGTCTGTCAACATTTGACAGGTTCTGTCGATGTCTGACAGGGTCTGTCAAAGTCTTTTAGGGTCTGTCGAGGACTTTCAAAGTCTGTCAGTGTCTGTCGAGGTCTGTCGAAGTCTGTCAGGGTCAGTCGAGGTCTGTAGAAGTCTGTCATGGTCTGTCAAAGTTTGACAGGGTCTATCGATATCTGACAGGGTAGGGTGAGGTTTGGGTTAGGGTTACGGTCTGTAGAAGTCTGTCAGCATCTGTCAAGGTCTGAAAGGGTGTCTCAATGTTTGTAGAAGTCTGTCAGGGTAAGTCGAGGTCTGTTGATGTCTGACAGGGTCTGTTGAGGTCTGTCAAAGTCTGTCAGCGTCTGTTGAGGTCTTGCGAAATCTGTAAGGGTCTGTCGAAGTCTGCCAGGGTTGGTCGATGTTTGCCACGGTCTTTCAATGACTGACAGGGTCTGTCATTATCTGTCGAGGTCTGTCAAAGTCTTTCAGGGTATTTCGAGGTCTGTCGAAGTGTTTCAGTGTCTGTAGAAGTCTGCCAGTGTCTGTCGATGTCTTTCAATGTCTGACAGAGTCTGTCCAGGTCTGTCTTAATCTGTCAGGGTCAGTCAAGGTCTGTCAAAGTCTGTCAGCGTCTGTTGAGTTCTGTAGAAGTCTGTCAGGGTCTTTCGATGTTTGACAGGGTCTGTCGATATCTGCCAGGGGATGGCGAGGTTAGGGTTAGGGTCTGTAGAAGCCTGTCAGCATCTGGAAAAGTCTCAAAGGGTGTATCAAGGTGTGTAGAAGTCTGTCGAAGTCTGTCAGGGTCAGTTGAGGTTTGTCGAAGTGTAGTCTGTCAGTGTCTGTAGAGGTCTGTCGAAGTCTGTCAGGGTCAGTCGAGGTCTGAAGAAGTCTGTCATTGTCTGTCGACGTTTGACAGGGTCTGTCGATATCTGACAGGGTAGGGCGAGGTTAGCATAAGGGTTAGGGTCTTTCGAAGTTTGACATGGTCTGTCGATGTCTGACAGAATCTGTCGAAGTCTGAAAGGGTCTGTCAAAGTCTGAAAGGTTGTCTCAAGGTCTGTAGAAGTATGTCAGGGTCAGTCGAGGTCTGTCGAAGTCTGACAGGGTCTGTCGAAGTTTGACATGGTCTGTCGATGTCTGACAGAGTCTGTCGAGGTCTGAAAGGGTCTGTCGAAGTCTGAAAGGGTGTATCAAGGTCTGTAGATGTCTGTCAGGGTTATTCGAGGTCTGTCGAAGTCTGACAGTGTCTGTCAACATTTGCTAGGGTCTGTCGATGTCTGACAGGGTCTGTCGAAGGCTTAAAGCGTGTACCAAGGTCTGTAGAAGTCTGTCACGGTAAGTTGACGTCTGTAGAAGGCTGTTATGTTCTGTCAAAGTTTGAGAGGGTCTTTCGATATCCGACAGGGTAGGGCGAGTTTTGGATTTGTGTTAGGGTCTGGAGAAGTCTGTCAGAGCCTGTTGAAGTCTGAAAGGGTCTGTCAAAGTCTGAAAGTGTGTCTCACGGTCTGTAGAAATATGTCAGGGTAAGTCGAGGTCTGTCGATGTCTGACAGGGTCTGGCGAAGTTTGACATGGTCTGTCGATGTCTGACAGGGTCTGTCAAGCTCTGAAAGGGTCTGTTGAAGTCTGAAAGTGTGTATCAAGGTCTGAAGAAGTCTGTATGTGTAAGTCGAGGTCTGTCGAAGTCTGACAGTGTCTGTTAACGTCTGACTGTCTGTGGATGGATGACAGGGTCTGTCAAAGTCTGTTCGGTTCTGTCGAGGACTGTCGAATTCTGTCAGTGTCTGTCGAAATCTGTCGAAGTCTTTCAGGTTCACTTGAGGTCTGTAGAATTCTGTCATGGTCTGTTGAAGTTAGACAGGGTCTGTTGATATCTGACAGAGTAGGGCGAGGTAAGTGTTAGGGTCTGTAAATGTCTGTCAGCGTCTGTTGTAGTTTGAAAGGGTCTGTCAAAGTCTGAAAGGGTGTCTCACGGTCTGTAGAAGTATGTCAGGATAAGTCGAGGTCTGTCAAAGTCTGACAGAGTCTGTCGAAGTTTGACATGGTCTGTCGATGTCTCACACGGTCTGTCGAGGTCTGAAAGCGTCTGTCGAAGTCTGAAAGGGTGTATCAATGTCTGTGTCAGTCTGTATTTGTAATTTGACATCTGTCAATGTCTGACAGCATCTGTCAACGTTTGTCAGTATACGTCGATGTCTGACAGGATCTGTCGATGTCTGTCAAAGTCTTTCAGCGTCTGTTGAGGTCTGGCGAAGTCAGTAATGGTCTGTCGAAGTGTGCCAGATTTGGTTGAAGTTTGAGAGGGTCTTTCAATGTCTGACATGGTCTGTCGATATCTGTCGAGGTCTGTCAAAGTCTTTCAGGGTCTGTCTAGTTCTGTTGAATTGTGTCAGTGTCTTTAGAAGTCTGCCAGTGTCTGTCGATGAATGACAGGGTCTGTCCAGGTCTGTCTTCGTCTGTCAGGGTCAGTAAAGGTCTGTAGAAGTCTGTCAGCTTCTGCCGAATTCTGAAAGGGACTGTCGAAGTCTGAAAAGGTGTCTCAATGTCTGACAGAGGAGGTCGAGGTTAGGGTTAGGTTCTGTAGACGTCTGTGAGTGTCTGTTGAAGTCTGAAAGTGTGTATCAAGGTCTGTAGAAGTCTGACAGGGTCTGTCCACTTCTGTCTCAGTCTGTCAGGGTCAGTCAACATCTGTAGAAGTCTGTTATGGTCTGTTGAAGTTTGACAGGGTCTTTCGATATCTCACAGGGTAGGGCGTGGTTAAGGTGAGGGTTAGGGTCTGTAAACGTCTGTCAGCATCTGTCAAAGCCTGAAAGGGTGTCTCAACGTCTGTAGAAGTATGTCAGGGTAAGTCGAGGTCTGTCGAAGTCTGACAGGTTCTGTCAATGTTTGCCAGGGTATGTCGATGTATGACAGAGTCTGTTGAAGTCTGTATGGGTATGTTGATGACGGTTAAAGTCTGTCAGTGTATGTCGAAGTCTGTGGAAGTCTGTCAGATTCAGTCGAGCTCTGTAGAAGTCTGTTATGGTCTGTTGAAATTTGACAGGGTCTTTCGATATCCCACAGGGTAGGGCGAGGTTAAGGTATGGGTTAGGGTCTGTAAAAGTCTGTCAGCATCTGTCAATGTCTGAAAGGGTGTCTGAAGGTCTGTAGAACTCTGTCCGGGTAAGTCGAGGTCTGTCGAAGAATAACAGTGTCTGTCAAAGTTTGACAGGGGCTGTCGATGTCTGAAAGGGTAGGGTGAGGATATGGTTAGGGTTAGGGTCTGTAGAAGTCTGTCAGCTTCTGTCGAAGTCTGAGATGGTCTGTGGAAGTCTGAAAGGGTGTATCAATGTCTTTTGAAGTTTGTAAGGGTAAGTCGAGTTCTGTGGAAGTCTGACAGCATCTGTCAATTTTTGAGAGGGTCTGTCGATGTCTGACAAGGTCTGGAGAAGACTGTTATGGTCTCTCGAGCACTGTTAAAGTCTGTCGAAGTCTGTCAGGGTCAGTCGAGGTCTGTAGAAGTCTGTCATGGTATGTCGGAGTTTGACAGGGTCTTTCAATATCCGACAGGTTAGGGCGAGGTTAGGGTTAGGGTCTGTAGAGGTCTGTGAGCATCTGTCAAAGTCTGACAGGGTCTGTCAATGTCAGAAAGGCTGTCTCAAGGTCTGTAGAAGTATGTCAGGGTAAGTCGAGGTCTGTCAAAATCTGACAGGTTCTGTCGAAGTTTGACATGGTCTTTCGATGTCTGACAGGGACTGTCGAGGTCTGAAAGGGTCTGTCGAAGTCTGAAAGGGTGAATCAAGTTCTGGAGAAGTCTGACAGGGTCTATCCAGGTCTCTCTTAGTCTGTCAGGGTCAGTCAACGTCTGGAGAAGTCTGTCAAGGACTTTCAAAGTTTGACAGGGTCTGTCGTTATCTGACAGGGTAGGGCGAGGTTAGCATTAGGGTCTGTAGAAGTCTGTCAAGTTCTGCCGAAGTCTGAAAGGGTCTGTCGAAGTCTGAAATGGTGTATCAACATCGTTAGAAGTCTGTCAGGGTATGTCCACGTTTGACAGGGTCTTTCGATGTCTGACAGGGTAGGGCGAGGTTAGGGTTAGGGTCTGAAGAATTCTGTCAGCATCTGTCAAAGTCTGAAAAGGTGTATCAAGGTCTGTAGAAGTCTGTCAGGGTAAGTCGAGGTCTGTCGAAGTATGACAGCGTCTGTCAATGTTTGACAGGGGTATGTCGATGTCTGACAGGGTCTGTCAAAGTCTGTTAGGGTCTGTGGAGGACTATCAAAGTCTGTCAGTGTCTGTCGAAGTCTGTCATGGTATGTCGAGGACTGTCAAATTCTGTCAGTGTCTGTCGAAGTCTGTCAGGGTCAGTCGAGGTCTGTAGAAGTCTCTCATGGTCTGTTGATGTCTGACAGGGTCTGAGGAGGACTGAAAGGGTCTGTCGAAGTCTGAAAGGGTTTATCAAAGACTGTAGAAGTCTGTCAGGGTCATTCGAGGTCTGTCAAAGTCTGACAGGTTCTGTCAAAGTTTGACAGAGTCTCTCGATGACTGACAGGGTCTGTTGAAGTCCGTTTGGGTCTGTCGAGGTCTGTAGAAGTCTGTTAGGGTCAGACGAGTTCTGTAGAAGTCTGTCATGGTGTGTCAAAGTTTGACAGGGTTTGTAGATATTGGTGAGGGTAGTGCGAGCTTAGGGTGAGGGTCTGTAGAAGTCCGTCAGCCTCTGTCGAAGTCTGAAAGGGTCTGTCAATGTCTGAAAGTGTGTCTGAATGTCTGTAGAAGTCTGTCAGGGTATGTCAAAGTTTGTCAGGGTCTTTCGATGTCTGACAGGGTAGGGCGAGTTTAGGGTTAGGGTCTGTAGAAGTCTGTCAGCGTCTGTCGAAGTCTGAAAGGGTCTGTCAATGTCTGAAAGTGTGTCTGAAGGTCTGTAGAAGTCTATCAGGGTAAGTCCAGGTCCGTCAAAGTCTGACAGCATCTGTGAACGTTTGACAGACCCTCGACAGACACTGTCATACACCGACAGACACTGTCAAACTTCGACAGACACTGTCAGACTTCGAATGACCTCGACAGACCCTGTAATACTTCGACAGACCCTGTCAAACTTCGACAGACCTTGACAGACCCTGTCAGACTTCGACCGACCCTGTCAGACTTCGACATACCTCAAAAGACTTCTGGCAGACTTCGAGAGACACTGTCAGACTTCGAATGACCTCGACAGACCCTCTCAGACTTCGACAGACGTTGACAGACACTGTCAGACTTCGACAGACCCCATCAGACATCGACAGACACTGGCAGATTTCTACAGACCTCGACAGACCCTGGCAGACTTCGAGAGACATCGACAGAACCTGTCAGAGTTCGACAGACCCTGTCAGACTTCGACAGACCTCGACAGACCCTGTCAGAGATCGACAGACCCCGACATACCATGGCAGACTTCGAGAGACATCGACAGACCCTGTCAGATTTTGACAGACCCTGGTAGACTTGAACAGACCACGACAGACCCCGTCAGATATCAACAGACCTTGACAGACCCTGGCAGACTTCAAGAGACCTCGACAGACCCTGTCAGACTTCGACAGACCACGACAGACCCTGGCAGACTTCAACAGACCACGACAGACCCTGGCAGAGTTCGACACACTTCGACAGACCCTGTCAGACTTCGTCAGACCACGACAGACCCTGTCAGACTTCGACAGACCACGACAGACCCTGTCAGAGATCGACACACCTTGACAGACCCTGTCAGACTTCGACAGAACTCGACAGACCCTGTCGCACTTCAACAGACCTCGACAGAACCTGTAAGACTTCAACAGACCCTGGCAGAATTCGAGAGACCTCGACAGACCCTGTCAGACTTTGACAGACCTCGCCAGACCCTGGTAGAATTCGAGAGACATCGACAGACCCTGGCAGATTTCGACAGACCTTGAAGACCCTGTCAGACTTCGAGAGACCTCGACAGACACTGTCATACATCGACAGACTCTGTCAGACTTCGACAGACCTCGACAGACCCTGGCAGACTTCAACAGACCACGACAGACCCTGTCAGATATCGACAGACCTCGACAGACCCTGTCAGACTTCTACAGACCTCATCAGACCCTGTCAGACTTCTACAGACCTCAACAGACCCTGTCAGACTTCGAGAGACCTCGACAGACCCTATCAGACTTCGACAGACCTCGACAGAACCCTGGCAGAATTCGACATAGCTCGCAGACCCTGTAAGAGTTCGACAGAACTCGACAGACCATGTCAGACTTCAAAAGACCTCAACAGAACCTGTCAGACTTCGACCGACCTCAACAGACCCTGGCAGAATTCGAGAGACCTCGACAGACCCTGTCAGACTTCGACAGACCTCGACAGACCCTGGCAGAATTCGAGAAACCTCGACAGACCCTGTCAGACTTCAACAGACCTCGAAGACCCTGTCAGACTTCGACAGACCTCGACAGGCCCTGGCAGACTCTGTCAGATTTCAACAGACGCTGGCAGATTTCCACAGACCTCGACAGACACAGTCAGACTTCAACAGACCCTATCAAATTTCGATAGACCTTGAAAGACTGTGTCACACTTTGACAGATCTCGACAGACCCTAACAGAATTCGACAGACCTCGACAGACCCTGTCAGACTTCGACAGACCCTGTTCGACTTCGACAGACCTCGACAGACCCTTTCAAACTTTGACAGACCCTGGCAGACTTGGACATACCTCGACAGACACTGTAATACATCGACAGACCCTGACAGACTCCTACAGATGCTGACAGACTTCTACAGACCCTCACCATAACCCTACCTCGACAGAGCCCATCAGACTTTGACAGACGCTGGCAGACTTCGACAGTCCTCGACAGACTCTGTCAAACTTGGACAGACCGTGTCAGACTTCGAATGACCTCGACAGACCATGGCAGATTTCAACAGACCTCTACAGACACTGTCCTACATCAAGAGACTCTGTCAAACTTCGACAGACCCTGTCAGACTTCGAATGACCTCGACAGACCATGGTAGACTTTGACAGACCTCGACAGACCCGATGTCTTTGACAGACATCGACAGACACTGTCAGACTTCGCCAGACATCGACAGACCCTGTCAGACTTCGCCAGACATCGACAGACCCTGTCAGACTTCGCCAGACCTCTACAGACCCCATCAGACATCGACAGACCCTGTCAAACTTCGAAAGACCTTGAGAGAATTTGACAGACCACAACAAACCCTAACAGATATCAAGAGACCTCAACAGACCCTGTCAAATTTCAACAGACCCTGACAGACTTCTACAGACCTCGACTAACCCTCTCAGACATTGACAGACATCAACAGACCCTGGCAGACTTCGACAGACCTCGCCAGATCCTGTCAGACTTAGACAGACCACGACTGACCCTGTAAGACTCAAACAGACCTTGAGACACCCTCTCAGACTTTGACAGACCCTTTCAGACTTCAATAGATTCTGTCAGAATTCTTCACACCCTAACCATAACCCTACCTCAACAGACCCCATCAGACATTGACAGACCCTATCAAATTTCGATAGACCTTGAAAGACTGTGTCACACTTTGACAGACCTCGACAGACCCTAACAGACCCTGACAGAC
>JAOBAM010069841.1:0-11777 GCA_025212355.1 Notarius kessleri | reverse complement strand
GGGGGAAACCGGAGCACCCGGAGGAAACCCACGCGGACACGGGGAGAACATGCAAACTCTGCACAGAAAGGCCCTCGCCGGCCATGGCTCAAGGCTCGAACCCGGACCTTCTTGCTGTGAGGTGACAGTGCTAACCATTACACCACCGTGCCGCCCGCTTTACGTTCCTTTTGCAGATTTTCAACTTTATTTGCCAAGGCTTTTGCAGTAGGTTTGACATTTCGTTTAGCATCCAGTGCTTCAGACCTATTATTTTCCACTCGTTCACTTATTTCACTCATATTGCCTTTTGAAACTCAGCAACTCAGTGATTTGCGCAGTACACCCGGCATAGTTTTCGTTTTTCCCATAGATTGTTTGTTTCACATCCATAAGTATTGGAAAAACACCACAGATACAGTAGACTCTCAACGAGCAGGACAGCGTGTCTCAGCAGACTTACTTTCACATACAGGCAGCGCTCCCCAATAGACGCGCTGTCAATCAAACTGCGTTCACTCCAACATACACAGCGTGAATGAACGCGAGTGATACAGGCCTACCGGTCTGGAGTCCGCATTGCGACCAGTCTCTGGCGTTGCAGTTATGCAGCGTGTAGCGTGATCCGTGTGTCCACATGTGCTGTTTGGGTGTAGTTTTTTGTTGACAAAGATATAGTGACTCCAAACAAAAGTGAGGGAGCATTGATCTGCTGACTCGCTACACAAACAACAAAGCCATTTCCGTGTTTTCGACTATGTTCGTATTTATTTCAACGCCGAACAAGACAAACAAGCATGGCAAGATGTTCAAGATGCTCAGTTTGCAGTTGGATTTAGCGGTCAACAAAAAATACACTCTCCCTACTCATCCCCTCTCCATGCAGCCGCCGCGGTGAACAGGTGAATTTAACTCCATTCACTCAATCACTGGTCATTGACCACACCCCCCGTGACATGCGTGACCGGCGTCAAACTAACAGCTGATGCTGACACAAACATAAACATACCAGCATATGGCACCTACAACCCAGCCCCTAATTATTAACACTGAAATAATTACATCATAGCAAATAAACAAGAAACATGCAATCACAAAATCCACAATTGTCCTTGTTTATAGTCCATCAGCACAGTTCATCAATGTGCTCTTCTTCCTGGAACACAAGTCAAATCTAGTCGAGTCCAGAAGTTCAAACACACAGCTTCATGGAGTAAACCATGTCTCACTGTCAGTCAGTAAAGGCAGTCTAACTGTCCCAGCAAAATTGCCCTCTCAGAACTTCCGGCTTCTTCAGGCTTCCACTTCCTGCAGAAGACAGACCTTGGTTATGGGCCTGTCCAAGGAGCTACTCTTGGTCTTAATCAGCAACCGTCGCACGAATCCTCTTCTGTCTGGGAAGGTTTGGATAACTCTTCCCATGACCCACGAGTTCCGAGGTGCTGTCTCATCCACAATAAGCACGATGTCCCCTACCACAAAGTTGCGCTTGATACCAGTCCACTTCTGACATTCCTGCAACTGTGGGAAATATTCCTTGGTCCATTGTTTCCAAAATAGATTGGACATGTACTGGACTTGCTTCCAGCATCGATGAGCATAGATGTCATTCCTCTGAAATTCCCCTGGTGGTAGGGAAGGGGAGATTTTCAACAGCAAGAGATGATTAGGTGTTAAAGCCTCCAGATCATTAGGATTGGTTGAGGCCTTGGTGATTGGACGACCATTAATAATGGCTTCCACCTCACAGAGGACAGTGTGCAGTCCCTCCTCATCAAGATTTTGCACTTTAAGGATGGCATTCAAAACTTTCCATACAGATCTGATCAACCTTTCCCAGGCGCCACCATGATGCGATCCAGTTGGAGGTTTGAAAACCCACTTTATCTCCTTCTGAAGAAGAACATAATTTATCTGAGCTTGATTCTAACCTCTGATTGCCTCTCTCAGCTCATGCTCTCCTCCGATAAAATTTGTTCCATTATCCGACTGAATTTCCCAGACTTGGCCACGCCTTGCCATGAATCTCCATAGTGCATTGATAAAAGAATTTGTATCCAGAGATGGAGCCACTTTGATATGGACAGCTCATATTGCCAAACAGGTGAATATGACTCCATATCTTTTCACCATGCTCCTCCAGCTCTTGACCTCAAAAGGTCCAAAGTAGTCCACACCAACACTAGTGAATGGAGCTTCGTCTGGACAGACTCTATCAACAGGAAGATCTGCCATCAGCTGGGACCCTGGAGCAGCTTGCAGCCTATGGCAGACGACACACTTTGCCAAAACCCTCCTTATGGCTGTGCCCACTCCTGGAATCCAGTACCTTTGATGCAATTTGGACAACATGTAGTTACGTCCTCCATGACCAACTTGTTAATGTATATGCCTTAGGAGAATGTCTGAGACATGGAGCTCTTTGGTCAAGATAGCAGGGTGCCTCGCATCTTCAGATAAAGTCACCCTACTTAATCTTCCACCAACCCTCAGGATACCATCTTCCAGCACCGGAGAGAGCTTGAGAATGTGACTATTCTTCTTCACATTTCTGCCACTCTGGAGACTGAAGAGTTCATGAGGAAACCTCTTCCTCTGGCAAAATCTGATAATTTCCTTTTCAGCATCCAGCAACTCATCTACTGTGATCAAACCTCTCAATGCCAGGTCCTTGAACACTCCATTGTCCTGCTCGGAGGAAGATCTTTGTTGCTCCCATGAGTCAAACTGGATGGAGGCTGCGTTAGACCATTTCCTCCTCTGGCTGAGACACCGCAGCAAGTTCTTTAGCCTAATAACCCAAGTCACAGCCCTTCTCAAATGGGTCCCAGAGGAAAAATAATGAATCAGCCAAGTGGTTGCATCCACATCCTCTGAGGTCTGCACCGCATTCACTGCAATGCTGACCTTGACTTCTGGATCATTTGGCAAAAGTTTGCCCAAACAATCTGGACTCACAGGCCAGTCCTGCTCAGGATGCAGAAGATATGCAGGTCCTGACAACCAAGTCTCACTCCTCAGAAACGTGTCAGCCTTCAACCCTCTGGAGACCACATCTGCAGAATTGCTTAGGGTGTTTACATACCTCCACTGAGATGGCTGTGATACTTTGAGTATTTCTGAGACCCTGTTGACAACAAAGGTGCAGAACCTTGAAGTCTCATTCTTAATGTACTTTAATACAGAGGTACTGTCTGTCCAAAACATTGACTCTGTTAACAACATGTGCAACTCCTTTTTCCAAAAGGTGTCCAAGCGACTTGCCATGATAGCAGCTGTGAGCTCCATACGAGGTATCGAGACCGACTTCAAAGGAGACACCCTGGATTTTCCCATGACAAAGCTGCTATGCACCTGTGCATATGCATTATGCAGAAGTAGGTAGGTCACTGCACCATAACCATTTTCACTTGCATCTGTAAAGTGGTGCAATTGTGCTGCAGTGACTTCTCCAAAATCTGGGGGCTTTAGGCACCAAGCAACCTGGAAATGTTCTAGCTGATAGAGCTCCTTCAACCAGTTTGTCCATTCCTGTGCAGCTGATGGTGGTATAGGGTCATCCCAGCCGAGTTGCTGCCTGCACAGCTCCTGCAAGATGATCTTAGCAGAGAGGACAATGGGACTCAGAATTCCTAGGGGATCGTATATTGAACTGATAACAGAGAGGATCCCCCTTCTTGTCAAAGGCCTGTCCTGCACCATGATCTTGAACTTAAAGGCATCAGACTGAATGCACCACTGCACCCCATCACTCTCTCAACGGTAGTAGGTCGTGGTCCAGATCCAAATCCTTTATGCCCTTTGCTCTTTGGTCTTCTGGAATTTCTGTCATCACTGCACACCTGTTGCTCATCCACTTTGTCAGCTTAAAGCCTCCTCTGGCACATATGGAGACCAAGTCATGGTAAAGCACCACCGCTTCATCCTCACTGGCTGTTGATACCAAACAGTCATCCACATAAAAGCAATGCAAAAGCTTCTCAATAGTCTCTCGACAGAACCATTCTTCATTGTCCTTGGCACATTTCCTCAATGCAAAGTTAGCGCAACTTGGTGAGGAAGTCGCACCAAAAAGATGTACCAACATTCTGAAGTCCACCAAGCCTTGGGTGCAATCACCGTTGGGCCACCAGAGAAACCTCAGCAGGTCAGCATCTTCCCTTGGTACCCTTACTTGATGAAACATAGATTCTATGTCTGCCATGATCATCACTGGTTCCTTCCTTAATCTGGCCAGGACGCCAATCAGTGAGTTACTGAGATCTGGCCCTTGTAGGAGTTGAGCATTAAGAGATGTTGACTGGAAAGTGGCTGCACAATCAAAAACCACATGGATTTTTCCTTTCTGAGGGTGGTAAATACCATGGTGTGGGATATACCACAGTCTCCCATCATTACGTGCCAGCTCACCTGAAGGTACTTGCTCTGCATATCCCTTGGCAACCATGTCATTCATAAAATCTGTGTACTGCTGTTGAAATAATGAGTCCCTTTTGAACCTCCTCTTCAGGTTTAGGGCACGCTGCTCTACAACCTTCTTGTTGTTCGGCATGTTCACACAACTTTTCCTCAAGGGCAATGCAACCTGGTAATGACCGTCAACAAGCCTAGCTGAATCCTGAACCAGCTCCATGAACCTTTGATCCTCTCTCGACTGACCAGACTGTTCATCATAACCGCATTCTGGGAAATCTGTTCAGAACTGCTGCTGCCAGAGCTCCTCCAAATTCAGGACTGAGATTCTGTTAACAGTCACAACATCCATTCCATCACCACTGTCTCCTCCCAGTGGTCCATTAACAGTCCAATCCAGAATAGTCTTAATGGCATTGGGTCCATCGTCCACACTACGAATGACTTGTAGTGGTTCAAGTGCCTTTGGTACATTTGATCCAATCAACAGCTCAATTTCAGAGTCAATCTCAGGTAAGTCAACATCTCCCAAGTGAGGCCACCTCTGAAGATCTCTTTGACATGGAATATTTCCCCTATGCACTGGCATACACTCCTGGGTATAGGTATTGGGCAAATCACAGTATGTCTCCCCGTCTAGGCCAGCCACCTCCAGTCCTGTGATCACATAGCTATTAACGACCTTCTCTTGACCCATTGTCCGCAAAAGAACTCGTGTCCTTTTCCCTGAGAGGTCGAGCTTATTCATGAGGTTAACTGTGCAGAAAACAGCCGTGCTACCCTGATCCAAGAAGGCATAAGTGACCACTGCATGATTACCTTTTTTGGATTTAATCTGTACTGGAACTATAGGAAGTTTGCAGTCATGACCATCAGCCCCAGTAAGCCCACTGGATACCAGAGCACAGCCAACTTCAGCACCTGGTTCTCCCTCTGTTGCTAGATCCTTTCCTTTTGAAAGGATGTGAAGCATTGTGGGGTGTTTTAAACTACACACTTTGCATGAGAGACGCTTTCGACAGTCCTTGCTGACATGTCCTATACACAAACAGCCAAAGCACAGTCCCTTTTCCCTTAAAAAGGTGATCTTCTCAGTGTTAGCCCTTTTCTCCAGTCGAGGGCAAAACTCCAAAGTGTGTCCACCCTCACAAAACAAACAGGCTTTCTTGACTGATGAGATCGTGTCTGGTCTCCTTCCCTTCATTGCAGTGTTATTATTCTCTACAGTAGTCACAGTTGTAGCAAAACTACTTCCTTTTGGCCTAGATATGGATTTCAAGCTGGTTCGATTCATGCCTCTGATCAACGCTGGTGATGCATCTTGAATGTCCCCAAATACTGGGTCTGTTAGAATGCTTGCTTGCCTTTCGATGAAATGAACAATATCATTGAATGTAGCCTTTTGGTTACGTCTCTCTTGTATTTCACAAGCAGTTGTCCTCCACCGATTCCTTAGCTTGTAAGGCAGTTTCTTTATTATTGTCAGCATATTGGCAGGCATATCTGTTTCAGACATGTACTGCACTTCATCCATTGCATTCGAACAGCCTCTGAGAAATAAGCTGTCATCTTGGAGCACTTTAATGTCCTCAAATTTAATCAGGGCCCATGACAATGTCTTGTCCATATAAGCAGCTGCAACCCTTTGTTCATCTCCAAAATGTTCCTGTAATAGGATTCTAGCCTGAGCATAGCCCCTGGCTGGGTCCATATGTTGGCAGCTTCTTAGAAGGTCCCTTGGGCAACCCCTGGTGAATTGCTCAAGGAAGTACAGGCAATCACTGTCACTGTCAGACTTGCTTTCAACACCACTTTCAAAAGCTCTCATAAATGTATGGAACTGCAATGGATCACCATCAAAAACCTGAATATCTCTTTTGGGCAAAGATAAACATTGCTGCTGTTGTATCAGTAGTGTTGTTATTTCATTCTGTCTTTTCATGATTTCGAGAACATTATTTTGCTCCCCATTGCCTACTGAACCTTCAGTTTTGAAAATGGTTCCATGTTGCATCTGATCATTATGAGCACTGGACTGAGGATTGGGCTCAGGTAGGTGGCGCTTTACAGCAAGAGGCTGAAGGTGAGCTGCGTGGGATTTAGGCCTTATCCCCTGATCACTGACCGTGATTTTCGGTTGTTGTTTAAGTGCTTCCAGCCTCTGAGGAATGAAAGGAGCGGTGTCGATATTGAACTTTGTTTGTCCTTGTTCATTTTTAAGGTAAGAATTCATTGCATTGGAGCAATCTGTTACAGTATGTTTAGAACCAAATGTGCTAGCAGCCCTTTGCACACTCACTTTAGCCAAATGTGCAGCAATTTCCTCATCCAACTTGAGCCTCTCCTTGCGTTTCCGTATTTGCTGATCTTCCTCCTCCAGTGCATGTTTATCCTGTAGAAGTTTTTGCTGTGCCATCAATGTAGCCAAATCAGCTTCAGCCTTAATGCGAGCAGAGGAGGTGCCTGAAACAGAGGGCCTTTTTCCACTTCCAGACCTTTTTCCACTTTTGGCACTTTGTGCAGATCACCTGCTTTGCACATTTGATATGCTATCACTTGGTCTCACATCATCCTGCAAGCCTTCATGAAGTGTGATGGGGCCTGTGTCCTGTGCTGCTGCTTGTGAGGCATCATCCATTTGAAAGTTACACACACCCTTTGTTGCTGCAACCAAATCATTTTCAACAGGATTGGGAACATGTTAATTTTCATCCATCCATTGAATCACATCATTCTTAAATGTACTGCTGTACTTTTCAATACTTGAGAACCAATCATTCTGTTTAACCTTTTCATCCTCAGGTAACAGTGGAATTATTGTTCGATGCAGGTTAACAGCTGTATCAAGGAGCTGAGTGAGAATTTGCAACTGGGATTTCAACTCTTGTGCATTTTCATTTCATTTCATAAGCTCTTTCATTGCAGGTATTAAGCCTTTTATTTTATTCACATATGCTTTATGTGCCTTTTGCAGATTTTCAACTTTATTTGCCAAGGCTTTTGCAGTAAGTTTGACATTTCGTTTAGCATCCAGTGCTTCAGACCCATTATTTTCCACTCGTTCACTTATTTCACTCATATTGCCTTTTGAAACTCAGCAACTCAGTGATTTGTGCAGTGAATCAACAATACACCTGGCATAGTTTTCGTTTTTTCCACAGATTGTTTGTTTCACATCCATAAGTATTGGGAAAACACCACAGATAAACTCTCAATGAGCAGGACAGCGTGTCTCAGCGGACTTACTTTCACATACAGGCAGCGCTCCCCAAGAGACGCGCTGTCAATCAAACTGCATTCACTCCAACATACACAGCGTGAATGAATGCGAGTGATACAGGCCTACCAGTCTGGAGTCCGCGTTGCGACCAGTCTCTGGCATTGCAGTTATGCAGCGTGTGGCATGATCCGTGTATCCTGCTGTTTGGGTGTAGTTCTTTGTTGATAAATATATAATGACTCCAAACAAAAGCCGAAGTCACTGAGAGGCTAAGTGAAGGAGCATTGCACTGCTGACTCGCTACACAAACAACAAAGCCATTTCCAGGTTTCCGACGCTGAACAAAACAAACAAGCAAGGCAAGGCAAGATGTTCAGGATGCTCAGTTTGCAGTTGGATTTAGCGGTCAACAAAAAAATACACTCTCCCTACTCACCCCCTCTCCATGCATCCACCACGGTGAACAGGTGAATTTAACTCCATTCATTCAATCACTGGTCCTTGACCACACACCCCTTGACATGTGTGACCAACGTCAAACTAACAGCTGATGCTGACACAAACATAAACATCAACATACCAGCATATGGCACCTACAATAAGGTCAAGGTCCCTGGAGGAGTAATACCTTTCTGGTTGCCGATCATCATCCTGGCATCCCAGACTGGTCTCCCCATACCAGTGGCATGTGATGCGGACTATAGGACCAACTCGTCATTCGCAAGCGGTCTCTCTATCTAGCCTCTCACATGCCGAAGACCATCCGCGTGGCCCTCAGCACCACCCCTAGTGTTGCAGAACGTGGCGTACCTATAGGAGTAAACCCAGACAGAAAATCCAGGGAGTATTTGTGTCACCCCGGTTTTTCACAGCAATTTGAAAACTTGATGATGATATCCAATACTTGCACCATGGTTCAAGCCTGTGCTCTAACTTCACCCGGTACCATGCCTGTCGATGCCTGTCAGACATCTCATGACGACAGTGCCCTAAACCCCCAGGGGAGGTCACTGTTTGATCGCCAGTCCAGGAAAGGTCTTATGCACCCTGGTAAGTCACTCATCATAGGGCAGCTCAATTGTCGAACTCTCTCGACTACATCATCCAAGAAGGAACTGAATTTCCTTATGTGCCACTATAACACACCCATAGTGTGCATCCAAGAACATCATTTAGTCCATAACGATGAGTCCTCGGACATCGTAACCCATAATCTAGGTGCAGTGATGCTGTTTACCATCTCGGCTTCCCGTAACGCCCAAGGCGCGGCCATTCATGGAGTAAGGACAGCTATACTTTCGTTTTTCTTACCACTACTGTCTACTATCAGGAAGGTCTCGGAATGAATTATTATTGCCATTTTCAAAGGCAATCCAAGGCTCAATGTTGTGTCGTGCTACTCACCTCATAACGTTTCCTCCGAGGAGGAAATCACGTAGTTCTACCACTCTTTGCATGAGGCAGTTGCCTCTATACTGGTGCATGCTTTCCTTGCAATTGGGGGCAACTTCAATGCCCATGTTATGGCACGACATTCATATAACATGAGTGAAAATCAGAACAGGGAGTTATTGACTGAATTTGCTCCCGAGCACAGTCTTATCATTGCTAACACTTGTTTCCGAAAGCTCAGGCATAAACTCTGGACTCATAGGTCCCCGAGAGGTGATCTCTCTCAAATCAACTTCATTCTATGTCGTAAGCTCTGGCAAAACAGCCTTAGAGACTCTCAAGCACACTCATCGTCCAATCCTGTTGGCAGCAATCACAGAATTGTTACTGTGTCTACCAAATTGAGTGTCCGTTCGACCAGGCACCCACGAATGAAACTGCTCAACTGGTCTTCCTTGACTTCCGACCCAAATCTCGCCTCCTCCATCGATGCTTTAATATCCGAAGAATTCCGAAGCCTTCCTGAAGAAGACCAATCTTATTCGTCCTTCGTGGGAATCTGTAATAAAGTGGGGTCATCCCTTCTATCCAAAGAACATCTCAAAAAGTCACCACTTTCTGATTGCCCTGCGGTGGCGGAGGCACACCATGTTGCTATTAAAGCCAGCGTTCAGCTTACTCAAGCTGCCCAGGCTTCTCTTTGTTCTACGTACGTTATGCAGGAAGAATTAAGAATCCGAGCCATCCTCGACTGGTTCGACTCCAGTAACATCTTGACAGACACAAAAAGTGCATGGAACCTAGTGAAGTAGTTATCCAACAAATCTCCAAACCCAGTATTCATCCAAGGCGAAGATTGTTTGAAGCTCTGGAAGGACCATTTTCAACGTGTGTTATCACCTGATAGCCCTACGCCAGAAAGGCCAACTGAGATCATCCAAATCTTTGAACTGAATGAGCAAATCTTCACTGGGCCGTTCGGCCATAATGAAGTTAACTCTGCTGTTGACGAGATGAAATCTGGTCGCGCTCCTGGGATGGATGGTCTCCCTATTGAGCTATGGAAGCTCCCAAACATCCGCGACTTCCTCTTCACGTTCTGCAATGAAACCCTTGCAGGCAACAGGCCCAAGGAATGGGGTCTAGCAGGCATCGTCCCTGTCCCTAAGAAAGGCAACCTGACGTTGCCTGACAACTACAGGGGAATTAGTCTAGCTCAGATCGCCTATAAAGTGTATAACCAACTGTTACTCAGTAGGTTGAGGCCGGTAATGGATAACTTCTTGTGCCCAAACCAAAATGGCTTCCGTCACCTGCGTTCTACTAGCGTTCCCATCTTAGCCCTCCGGCGCATTATCAAAGAGCTCATGAACCACCATAAAGAAGGTGTCAGTCTTTTTGGACTTTAAGAAGGCTTTTGATTCCATCAGACGTGACACAATGTTTTCCATTCTACAAGCACATGGTGTCCCCCCAGCATGGTCGAGGCAATCAGGACAATGTATATCAATAACACTGCCATGGTTATAACTCCTGATGGTGTAACTGAGGAGTTTTCTATCAACTCGGGCATCCTTCAAGGAGACCCCATAGCTCCTCTGCTCTTCATCATTGTTCTTGATTACACCTTGCGTTTAGCCCTTCGCATGGATGATGGGCTCACTCTTAAATGCCGTAGAAGTTATCACCACCCTGCTGTCCATCTATCCGATCTCGACTTCGCTGATGACATTGCTCTTCTCGAGGACTCCGTGAATTCAGGCAAGGATCTTCTCCACCGAGTAGAACTGGCTGCCAAATCAGTTGGCCTTCAGTTGAATGCATGCAAAACCAAATGGATGCATATAAATTCCCCTATGGACCAATCACTCCATGCGCTTGAAAACTTTGCTATCGAGAAGGTGGACGACTTCAAATACCTTGGCAGTTGGACAAACACTGCTCATGACATCGACTCCAGAAAGCCTGGGGCGCCCTAAATTCTCTAATCAAGGTGTGGGCTGCCCCGCTATCTAGAGACACAAAGGTCAGTGTGTTCAAGGCCTCAGTCGAATCCATTCTTCTCTACGGATCCGTGTCTTGGTCTCTAATGAGAGCACAAGAGCAATCCTTGGATGGCATGTACACCGGCATGCTCCACAGAGTGTTCAATGTCAGCTGGCAGGACTATTGGACAAACAACCACCTGTACGGTTCCCTACCAAGCCTCTCGACCATAATTGCCAAACGCCATCTGGCATTGTGTGGCCATGTGTTTCGTCATGATCAACCTGCCGCACAAGTTCTCTTGTGGGAGCCTGAGGTGAAGCACAAAGTCGGTCGACCACGTACCACCCTGAAAACGGTCCTCGAGTGAGAGACAGGGTTGAAGGAAGAACAACTCAGAGCAGCTATGCTCAACCGGCGGGTCTGGGATAGGATATCTTACCAAGTCACCGGCCCGCCGGATGACTGATGATGATGTGGTGATAAAGAGTAGAGTTGAGCCGGATACTCGGCTGAAACGAGTATCCGGTACGGATAAAGCACTTTTGCCGAGTACGAGTATTATACGAGTAATACGAGTCAATATCTGTGCTCGGACTGAATGAAAATCCTCACACAGCGTCACAGCGCCCCTCCCCTACACACACCGCTCTGCTCACTCACACAGAGAACAGCTCTCTGTCTCTCCCTCAGTCACTCAGGTTCGCGGGTCTTTTCCGTTAACGTTTCGGGTTTCTTCAGCTTCAAGTTTGTTTTTATTTCAGTTTGTACTTACTTATAACCAGTA
>JAOBAM010061291.1:0-11791 GCA_025212355.1 Notarius kessleri | reverse complement strand
GATAGGCTCCAGCTTGCCTGCGACCCTGTAGAACAGGATAAAGCGGCTACAGATAATGAGATGAGATGAGATGAGATAATAATAATAATAAGGGGGTAAGGATCAATGGAGGAGTAGCACCTTTCTAGTCGGTCATCAACTCCTGGCATCCTAGACTAGTCTCCCCATATCCAGCAACTTGTGAAGCGAAACATATGGCTAACATGTCAGCAAGTGGCCACACTATGTAGCCTCCCACATAACGAAGACCATCCATTGTGCCTCCATGTGGCACCCCTGGTCTTACAAAACAAGACAGATCTAGGGGAGACAACACCGATACAAAAACTCCACATGTTGTTGGTATCTCTTAAATATACAGTATGTGATGATAAATTATCCTACGAGTAGAGAAAATGGCGTAAATGGGACTCAAACTAATAGTGAGGGTGTCGCGCTCAGCACAGATTCTCGGGCACAAAAGCCGAGACAGGGTCATCATCCTGCAACTACTAGAATGAAGTGGATGAAAGAGATGAATAAGACTAATAAAATGTTACACCAGACATGATCCCAGTATAAGGGGCTATAGGAAAAGGATGTTGGCTATTTGGAATGTATCAATAACAAAGACAAAAAGCTGAGTTTGGAGCAGCATCCAAACATGGCTGCTATGGACTACATTTCTCAAGTGCCACAGCACCTCTCCTCTCTGGAATACTGAAGGCACACCTGTTTCCCACCCTCCCAGTAATTAGCCCCACTACTTAAGCACAGAAAACACACACACTCACGGCGAAGTATATTTCTGTGTCTCCGTACCCAATCAATCCAAGCTGTTTACTTTTTTTCTGACTTCCTGTGACATTGACCTTGTTTACTGTTGTTTTCTGACTTTTGAACTCTTGTCATATCTCTGATAATTTGTTCGCACATCGACTGAGCCCTGTTCAACCCTGATTTTGTCTTTTGGATCACGTTTTGGATTTGGTTACCAGTTTGCGATGCACCTGCTCTCATCTGCGTCTGCATCCATAAGTGCCTGCACCCTGACAGGATACTTCACCAACGTGGATGCAGCAGAGGAGGTGAAGCAGACTGCTCTCAATGCACAGGGACAATAGTTAGGAGAACATCAACAGATGTTAAGTGAATTAAACACCAGAATGTCACAACTAACAGCTATTGTCTCGCAGGCTCTTCTGACATGCCCCATGTCCTCCACAAGTGCAGCCATGATGGTACCATGACCTAAGAATTTATCTGGGGAGGTTTCTGAGTGTAAGGGTTTTCTTCTCCAATGTTTGCTATACTTCACAACTCCTCCCAGGTGCTACTGAGGAACAGAAAGTAGTGCAGTTCATCAATCTCCTCACTGGCAAGTCTATGAAGTAGGCTAGTGCTGTTTGGGATTGTGGTGGTGAGCACACTACCTTCTATGATCATTTCATTGAATTGTTCAAATGAATATTGGATCATCAGCCAGAGGGAGTCAAAGTAGGGGAAAGACTACTCAAGATTCGGCAGAGAGGAAGGAGAGTAGCCAAATACGCCTTGGCATTCCAGACGCTAGCAGCAGGCAGTGGGTGGAATGAACCAGCTTTAAAGGCAACCTTTTGCCAGGGTCTGGGCCCCAATGTTCTCACAGAGCTGGCATGCCACGATGAAAAACTCATCCTTGATTCCCTCATAGACCTAGCTATCAGACTGGTACACCAGCTCTGAAACTGGCCCTCTTTGCAGCACTCTCCAGTCCTTTCACAACCTCCACAGTCCCCTATGCCAATGGAGATCTCCAACACTTACACACCCCGTTCTGAGAGGGAGAGGAGACGTTGAGAGGGGTTGTGCTTTTACTGTGATGATCATGGCCATCTCATGGCAAAGTGTCCAGTCCGACCACCAAAACCCTGAAGAGAAGATCTCTCCCCTAACGAAACCAGCTCCTCCAGCCCAATGAGTTCCAAACTCACTTCAGTACAACAATCTCTTAAGATTCAAATATTGTTAAAACTTCCAGACTCGACCCATGTTCTTTCTGCGCTCATAGACTCAGGGGCAGAGGGAAATTTCATCGACCTCGAATTTGTCCAGCGATTCAACTTACCCATGGAGAAGCTCCAGAGACCCATAAGTCTCAAAGCCATAGACGAAGGACCCATTGGGGAAGGGCTCATCACAACTTACACCTTGGCCATAAAGCTTTTTTTTTTGCATTTATCCACTTTCCATCGCTGAAAAGGCTGCCAGGGAAGATTATGTCCAGGAAGCTTTGCAACAAGGATATATTCGTCCATCTATATCCCCAGAATCTGCAAGCTTCTTTTTGGTGGAAATGAAAGGGGGGGGGCTGCCATCCCTGCATAGATTATAGAGGACTAAACCAGATTACAGTCAAGTATCCTTACCCGCTTCCACTAGTGCACGCCGCTCTAGAGCAACTAAGAACTGCCAGTGTGTTCACCAAACTGGACCTCAGAAGTGCATGCAACCTGGTGAGAATACGTGAGTGGAGACAAATGGAAGACAGCGTTCAGCACTACATCGGGTCACTCTGAATACCTGGTGATGCCATATGGACTTTCAAGTCAGTGCTGACCCAGCATCTTTATTGATAAGACTTTATTGTCATTGTAGTTATACGACGAAATTTAGTTTGGTAGCACTCAGATAAAACAGCAGCAGTAAAAATGAATATAAATAAAATACAAGATCAAGTAAGTGGGGGAATTGCAGTATAGGCAGATATTTCACAATTGTACTAGGTGTATTTACGTTCCTGTGTATAACGTGATCAAATCAGTAAAATAAAGTGCAGTGTAAACAGATATTGCACAGATTGTAATAATTGTATTTACAGTCCTGAATGTAAAGTGATCAATGCGTTAGCAGCAACTTGGAGGTGTATGTGTTTAATGGAGGCTACAGCTCTGGGGAAGAAGCCGTTCCTCAGTCTACTTGTGCATGTTCTGATGGTCCTGTATCTTTTGCCTGATGGGAGAGGGACAAACAGTTTATGACATGGGTGTGTTGGATCCTTGATAATAATGTTAACCCTCTTACATAACCAGTTAGTATAAACTATGTCCAAATTTGGTAGCTTAGTCCCCACAGTCCTTTGTGCAGTCTTAACTATCTGTTCCAAATCTCTCTGGTTCTCTGCAGTATAGCTGGTATACCAAACTGTGACACAGTAACAGAGCAAGCTCTCTATTATGCTCCTATAGAAGTTTACTAAAAGCTGAGAGGGAGGTTTGGCTTTTTTTTTTAAAGTTTTCTCAAGAAGAAAAGCCTCTGCTGAGCTTTCTTCACCAGGTGTGAGGTGTTAAGGGCCCATGTCAGATCCTTTGTGATGTGGAGTCCCAGGAATTTGATGTTGAGTCTTGTGCTGAGAAGATGCAGTTTCAGCAGAAGAACTGGTAGCGATCTATTCGGGCAGGGGCGGAATTTTGATTTCAGAGGTGGGGGGCAAAGCACAGGCATAAATCCTCAGAAGGGCTTAAGTTTTTCAGATACCCCTACCTGAGGTCTATCTGCTGTACTAAGGTCTTTCTTGCAAAAGAAAGACCTTAGTACACCTGATTAAGTAAAGGTGGTATGTAGGTTGTATTCAGTTATGTGACTTTTGCTTGTGAGTTCACTTCTGGTGAATGAAGTGGTGGTCAGGTAAATCAATTTGGCTGCTGTTATGCAAAGAGCTAGTGAAACCATCTTCAATTATTTTCACAGTTCAGAGGCCAGTGCAAGGTCAAGATACCTTCAGAAAGTTGCTCTTTGCAATGGGATAGATCCTTATACAGTAGTAAAGAATTTTTCCTGTGAGTTGGGAAATTATCCATCTGTTGAGTTCCCCAACATCTCAAACTACCTGGTGCTGCAGACATCGTTCTACACAGACAAACAGACGAAAACTTGGAAGAGCATGAAGGCGTACAGCTTTTTACATGTGGCTGGGTTAAAGATCTGGGGATCAAGATACTACAAGATGAAGCCTGTATTGTTTATGCCCAGGTAAGTAGCATTTTTGGGCTTTTGTATACATCTTTGCTATTTTTGCTAGGACGCTACAAGTTTTAGAAGCTCAACAGAAACTCCTTTAAGACCTGGGTACTGGTGAAACAGGACAGAGAAGTTATCATGGCTCACTGTAACTGCATGGCTGGGGAAGCAGTTTCGTGCTGTTAACTCGTGAGCTCTGCTTTTGTGTTTACGTGGATCATCTCGATTATCTTATCTGTCTAGTTCAGTGTATGAGCCAAATCTACATCATTGTCCTTGTAAAGATTGCAAGGACATCCTGATAAATAAAGTGAAAATATGTGCGTTAGTTTACAATATGGCAACCATGATCAAACAGTAAACAAAAACACGAGGACTTGAACATCTCCTGAACTTCAAACCATCATGAAATCACATCAAACGGAATAAATCGGAGGAATTTACAAACCTTTCATGAAATGATCACTGCAAACTCGAGGGTTCTTTGCCTCTACTCCCTTCCATTGCAGCGAAAGGTTCAAGAGCCACCTTTCTCATTATCTTTTGGCAAAAACCTTTGTTCTTTCATCCTTTATCACTTCATGGGAAACCCAGAAGGAACTTTTCAGTCTCACGGTTTGTTTGATTCGAACAGCCCAGAACAACACAAGTGTGGGGGGCATTTTAACAACTAGCAAGGTGCTCCAGCAATAGTAATGCTTTGTAATCAGTGAGCTTAGCTGACCACCACTTCATGTCTTGCATATCTAATGAGGCGGATGTGACGTCGGATGCAACCCACCTATAAATGAGGGAATATCTTGGAGGAAAATTCATCCCTCCAATACAGTTCCACAGACTGGGGAATGAGCACTGAAGATATTCTAGAGACTCAAGGCAGGCTCGCTACTAAGATGCTTCGTTTTGGTTTTAATTTGTCACCCATCTGTACCACAGCCTCATACATATGGTTTTCCTCAAAGCATTTTAGTGTATCGGGCCAAATACGCTTGCTCTGCCTGCCGATACGCTGAGTCGCTTTAGTTAAAATCCGATATGCTTAGATTTATACCGATATGTTAAATTTCCTGCCCACAAGTAACTAGACACAAATGAGAGAGCAAGTAACCGATCCATTTACATATTGATTGATATTTGTGTTAAACAGGCGGTCTTTTTTCCCAGTGTTTGTGTTGAATCTGTCAAAGTAATATGTCTGTGTGGTATGATGTAAACAAACTAATCTGTTGGCTATGTCAAGATCACGTGTTCAAACTGTCCAATAAAAATATCGAAAGAAAACATCAGACATCCCGGAAGTTTCCAATTCATTATAAGCGATCTCATTGGCTGCTGATGTTGTCCCCCACCAGACGGACAAAGCCGACTGACTTTAATCACAAAAGTTTTATCTAGTCTATTATCATTCATGAATGTGTTTTATAAGTACATAATCTTTCTGCAAACTTAAATGTATGAATTAAGTTTTCTTTTACTTTAAGTATGTTTTAATCTTAATCTAGTCCTAATAAAGTGCCAAAATTTAAACTTGATAATATGCAGTTGCCTTACTTTTCTTTTCAGTGTATCTTTAGTTATACATATATTATGGTAATTGCATCAGAAACATTCTAAATCATTACAGTTATAGTAATACAGCAACTTATTTTAAGGTGGCAGTTCTTAGGTTCAGATACCTTTGTGATCAACAGGAGGTCATGATGATCAATTCTCTTCATTGCATAAGATGGAGCAAACCACTGTTCATATTTTCATACAGCACTACTTGATCGTAGATAATTAAGGTATCCCCCGTAGATTTTCAATCTATAACAAACAGTTTAACTTGCATGTTGAACTTTAAGGTGAAATTTCAAAAAGTGCATACATTAACGTATAATTAATGTATAATAATGTATACATTAATGCCCCCGGACCCCCCTAGTTTCGCTTCACGCCTTTGGCGCTCAATTGTCTGTATTATCATGTCAGAATTTAGGGCTTTAATTTTTTTCTGGGGAAAAACACTGATTACACAAACAAGCTACACTGCTTTCATAAAAACAGCTGTGATGCTGAAAACCTGTATAGGCCTACTTTTTATTTCCACACAGAAAATTGATCAGCAATCGATAAAGGTATCAGTATTAATAAAATCTTACCAATTCCCATCCATAGTGATGTCAAGGACAGCCAAGCTCAGTGATGTGTGCTAGAACCTGACTCTTGAATTTTTTTTTTTCCAACATTCAGGGCCCCCCCACCCCATTTGGATTTCCATTTGTGCATGTTTTTATTCTATCCACATTCACTGGATATGAGTAATCATGCACTCTACTACTAGGCTATCCTCTCATACCGTGAGAAAAACAAAGTGGCAGAGCAAACACACACACACACCCCCCCCACACACACACACACACACAAAAAAAAAAGCAAAATATGGAATAAAAGTTTGACGCCAAGAACATCTTTTTCAATACTTACAATATTTTTCACAAATTGCTACGGTCACTTCGCCAGTTTGTTTACAATCTAAGCGGAAATGATGGTCAGATGTTTTGTATAAAGTCTTTATTTATAGAATTCACGAAAATAAAAATGCTCCATTTCTCAAAATCCAGTGAATAAGTGGAATAACTTATTATATACACACACACACACACACACACACACACACACACACACAATCTTGTACATGGCTCATTGCCAACTCGGCGGGACAAACCTCGTTGTCCATCAGCTCATGTACGACTCAATTTCATGGAACAACATGTGGAAGTGTTGTACTAGGAAATATACCACTCATTTTTCATGCAAGCTATATCTGGGACATGGAGAACCAAAACCATGACAAATCTCTGTGTGTCACTCGTGAGGAACTCGAATTGTTTTGATAAATTGGGGCAGGTTTTGTTTGTGAATGTGTCTATATAATAAAAAGAACATCAAACTATGGCTTGAAAATATGAAGTTTATCTTCTCGTATTGAAAAATTCACATTTTCCATACAAAATACAGTGCAGATCTGAGTGACGTTTTCAGATTTCTCACTCAGATGACATCACACCCAGTGTTTTCCTGCCGACTTGGCTCGCGTGGTCAAAGTTGCAAACCGGTTCAAAATTAAAATTGATTAACTTGCATTTGTAGAAGTGTCCATGTAATATAAAAGAACATTACACAGTGGTGCAAAGATATGAAGTTTCTCTTCTCATATTGAAAATATTTTCACGCGTTCACTTCGGTCACTCGTGAATATATTCACAATTCAAACTTCATATCCTCACGCAACCATACAATATCCTCTGTATATTTTGCACTTTCAGACTTGCAAATTGTTCTCTTCCTAAAATCCAACCATTTATATCCATGTTGTAGGAGGTGGAAACACTTGCATGCCTACATTTCACGAGACCGTGCTCTGGTTTCAGTAAAGGCTAAATAAGACGAAGTAGTTCTAAGCTCTTTCTATTTGTGAAACCGCACATTTTGTAAGAGTTTAATGCTCTTGCCATTTGGAGATATTCTTTCATGTCGGGGTTTTTTTTTACTGCAATGTTTGGTAGTTCTATAAGTTGTCTATTTTTGAGGCCTTCCAGAGGCATTCTGCCAATGGGAGAGGTTTGCTGCCATTTGAAGATGTTTTACCTGCGCTTGGATAACCTTACACAGACTTAATGGTTGAAGGATCTGACTCCTTTGTCTATAAGCATTTTGGATGCTTACAGACGAGCACTTGGAGCATCTCAGAGTAGAAACATCACTATTTACTTTGAAGATCTAAACATCTCTGTGCTCCGCCAAAAACATATTGCCTCTAGTAGCCTAGGTAAGAAAAATTATGAAAAACTGCAAATTCTTAAAGGCACTGAGTGTCTACTTTCATAAGTCATTAACCACTACTATGGGAGTGTAATTGACAAATACAATGGTGAACATGGGCACCACCAAAACAGGAAGAAACTCCATTTTTTTGGGCCAAAAGTGTTGAAGTATTTTTACTTTACTTAAAAATATTCTCCTAATTGAAGCTTACCTGATAGGACTTTTGTCTCGTCTGAATGGGCTGCGGCTTCTAGACTTTCTCCGGCTACATGAAAAGACTTTGTTAGTATTTTTACCAAAAGGTTTACACCCTTTGACTCATACACTGAACAGGCAACTACCCACACACAACAAAAATAGTATCATAGAAACCTTAGTTTGATGACAGGCAGTGGGCCAGTCTTCCCCCTGGAACCACCATTAAATTTCAGGCCAGAACTGTGATTTAAAAACAAGGTTTATCTCAGCAGCGACTACTAACCGCTCTACTCCCAATGGTTATCATGAAAATTGGGTTTAATTGGAGACACCAGGCTAAATTTGACCATTTAACTATTTCATTGAGAGCCAAGAAAGCATAATTCTGAATGCACCAGTATGAAGAAAACATGGTTTTTTTGAGACCTGCTTTCAAAAAGGTTTTTGTAAACAAAAATACTTGAAGGAACAAAAAGAGCAAAATATAAAGAATTTTGTGGCTGGCAGAAACATGTAAGGCCTAAGTGAAGGGAGGTCTACATACAAGGCTGTTCTGAAGCGCCCGCCACGCTCCCTGCTCCTGGAACGGCTGCGCCTCCTGTCCCGGCTCCGGCTGCGCTTCCTGTCCCGGCTCCGGCTGCGCTTTCGCTCACGACTCTTGTCTCTGCTCCGACTCCTTTTGCGGTCCCGGCTCCTGCTTCTCCGTCTCTCTCTGCTCCTACTACGACTTCTGCTCTTCTTTTTCCTTCCATTTCGAAAGTTTATACTTGTCAATTTGCACAAAAGTTTAACCAAATGTAATCTGCTGACTCATGACTGCAAGGTCATAGAAACACTTACAGCGATTTTGAAATTAATCCATTCAGGTCTCTAAAAGAATATATAAATTCTAATTCAGCACAATCAATAATTATTTGTTTAAAATGCATCAAATTAAGACAGACTTACTTCTTGCTCCGTTCTTCATGCCCATTGGAACTTATGGACTTGGTCTCATCCTAAGCAGGGTCGATAGAAGAACATCATGAGGAGGACGGTGCAACATTGCAAGTCGTAAGGATAAGGGGCGTGGGAACAAAAGAGAATATAATATGATCATTAAGTATGTGTACTTTACAAGATATATGTGTAGGAGAGTGACAGAAAAGGGTCATTAGAACCACAAGGCTGCCGTTTTCTTCCTTCCTTACTAATGCTTATATTGCGTATGTGGTACGGTCAATAGGTGAAGAGCTAGTGCTATGCTGTGAATGTAAAAATAGCATATTTAGTGATTTCTTTTAGCAGCCTTAAAGTTTCTGTACCAAGGCTATCTGTGCCTATAAAAGACCCAAAGTGGCAATGCTAGCAGCCAGCCACTAAGAGAGCTCCTGTGGTAGATAGATGCCATTCCAGTGATCTTCACCCCATTTGCCTTCGTGGATTGTAAGAGTTCGATGCCACCTCTGTCACACATCTCGCCCTGAAGCAAACAGGGATTCACACGGCTTAGTAATATCGACTCCCAAAGAACATCTAAAGCTGAGATGTTCTTTAATCTACCTAATAATGTGCATGAGTGTCTTAAAACAAAGTGGCCATTTGCATTCAGTAGAAAAGGTCTCTTGATTGAAAGCTTTTTTGCAATATGCAGAGAGCCATCATTTCCTTTTTCTGAGACCAATGAAATAACCACAACCATACGAAAGTCAACTGCATGCATAAATGCTAAATACAATTAATTTCCCTGCAACACATCAATATTATTTTTTTGGTTACACATCTCTTCATTTCCAATCCCATGATAAACATGAGAAGTGCATGGAATAGCTTGTATGGCAAGTCCATAAATAACATAAAACCCATAATTAGATTACTTAAGACATGCAAACTAGAATTATCTTTCAGTCACGGCTTTAGCTTATATTGAATACCAAAGTGTAAGGATATAGGTGCTAAAATTACCATGCATACAAAAGCGTGAATAGTCTCCAAGGACTTCATACCAGCACTTAAGTTCATGTGCATCCACTGTATTTATTTTGTCGGCACCAAAATCAAATCAGCCTAAATATTTTCAACCATGGGTACCACAGTACATCAATATATGGGGCAATTACTACCTTCATTTTTTTGACAGTTCACACTGGAATTCATGGGAGTAGAGGTGAGATATAGGCATGTCTACAAAGAGAGATAGATGGGCATTTATTCATTGAAACCACTATCATATAAACAAACATGGTATTTATCTGTACATAAGCTAGCGAAAACAAGGCGTAGATTGGACTGCAGTTTCAATTCAATCATAGTTTATCGCACTAAACTAAATACCCACCTTCTTATAGGGCGCCTCAAGCATGGCTTCGATGTCAAAGTCGTCGGCCATAATGGCGGATATCTGCTAGCACATAAAAACAGGCAAATGTACACAGATTACCCAAACAGCGTTCTCTTCCGAGACACATTCCACAATACAGTCACTTACTTGAGATTTTAACACACAATATCTCAACAACCAACGGAAAATTTCGGATTGCGAGGAACTCAGTAACATCGCTAAGCTACATATACATACATACATACATACATACATACATACACACACACATTATATATATATCGGACTAGCTAAGGTTTTCTCTGATACGGACAACAAGCAGTTGTCATAAAGATGTGTTCATCAGGAGGTTAGTGGACATTAACTTTTGCTAAAAATTTTACGTAGAAAATTAGCACGATAATAAATAAGTCATTTACCCAAAGTACAGTTAATAAACACGGCTAGCGAGCTAGTAAGGCCTGAACTGACCTTCAGTATAAACTACGTTGTTAGCAGTTAGCAACTAGCTAGCTTAGCAAACAAAAGGTAAGTGTGATGTTTTACTGGCATCGCTTTAAAATTTAACTACTGCAGTTGTTTACAGATAATGTATGGAAATTAGTTAGCTAACCATTAACGTTACGTCTCCTTTTTCGCCTTACCGTGTTACTGCGGCCTACTGGAATCCTCGTTAAAACGACGACCCTCTTCAAAATTGTTCTCTTACAGCCCAGAATTCTCCAATTCCTTTAAAATACTCAAACATATATTTCTGTACACGTTCCTATTCTTAATAAATGCTAAATTCTGTACTAGAATTGCTTGCTCTATGTTCGCTTTCTCCGTTAGGCTGTGGCAGCAAACTACTATGGCGCACGAACAATCCTTCCTTGTTGGCATAAAAAAACACTTCCGGATTTATCCACAAGATGGACTCGCGAGCACTGCGTCTTGGAGCTTGGGGTGGGTTTACAAATGGGAAGAGCCTTTCACGTGACTTAATCGTAACTGCGGATTTGTCACTGATCTCTACGTAAAAATCTGGATGGCTCATATGCTCGTTAGAGTGAAGCCATCTCGCCGCCCTATTACCACGCACATAGGAGCGGAACGGTCATATCTCTACCTCGGAAGTTCCACAAAACTGGACAAGTTATTTTTTGTAATTGGTGAGAAAAATTCCAAGAAAAATGTCTGCATGTGCAGCAATGAACTGTACAAACCGTCATGTCAAAAGTTATGGATAGACATTTCACCTGTGAGTGTTGATTGTGATAATTTTCACAGCTTTTACACGTGTCAGTATAGTGCCATTCGCATGGACCCACCTATAGCATTTCAGGATGGTTTGCAAGAGTGAATAATAATAACGGGCGATACGGTGGTGTAGTGGTTGTCACCTCACAGCAAGAAGGTCCGGGTTCAAGCCCCGTGGCCGGCAAGGGCCTTTCTGTGTGGAGTTTGCATGTTCTCCCCGTGTCCGCGTGGGTTTCCTCCGGGTGCTCC
>JAOBAM010045731.1:0-11831 GCA_025212355.1 Notarius kessleri | reverse complement strand
ATGGGGTCATCCCCCATAGGAGTGATGCGATGAGACTCCAACCAGACACAGGGCACCAGGATGGACCAAGCAGATCCAAGGAGCAGCATCTTGATCCCAGGACCGACATGTAACTCAGAGGGACAGATTCGGGGGGGGGAATTTGAGTTTCCAGTGCTTTCCATGCTTGCAATTCACATGAGCCTTCTCTACCTCTCTGATCTTGCTGCTGAGATCTTCTTCCTCAACTGCTATGTAGGTTCCCTTCAACTTCTTTTTGGCCTGACTGTACTCTTGTCTGTTCTCTACAGTTGTCCTCCTTGTATCATTCATACGCCCTATTCAACTCGTCTCTAGCATGTGTCACTCTTAAGTCCTCTGAGTGCCTTGTCTTTCTTTTCCTCTTCCTAATTGGGACCACATTCTCTACTGCCTCCTCAGTGGCTTTGATGAACCTCTCTTACCTGCCTGTAGTAGATTTATCTACAGTAGTTCCTGTTGTGTACTTCAATCGTATACAGCTCCTGTATGTCTCTTCTGCTCTTAAACAAGTTCCAGTCGTACTGTCTTTTTCTTGGCTCTGCTTTCTTTTTCCGCAAGCTGAGTCTCACCCTGGCAGGTACGACTCTGTGGTCAGAACCGACACTTACAAAGGAGTTGTATGCCTCCACGTTCAGCATGCTGTTGCGCCACCTTCTACGTATTAGCACGTAGTCTAGCTGATACTTGATGCCTCCTGGGCTGATAAAGGTCCAGAGCTTTCCTGTTTTCTTGTGGAAGTAGGTGCTAGAAATGACTAGATCCTTCTTGCTTTCCAGGTCCAGCAGCTGTTTACCATTTCTATTTGTTTCTTTATGGAATGTGAATTTGGCATCCTCTGGCCCTATTCTTGCATTGAAGTCCCCTACAACCAGCAGTAGGTTGTGAGCTGGAATGGATTTAATGGCCCTCGCCAGGTCATCATAGTGGGCTTTCACTGTCTTCATCTGCCGTGTTGGTTGTACAGTAGGTGACAATGATGGTTGTTGCCGGATTCCATTGAAAGCTTGCTGTAAGTATCCGCTCTGTGTTTGGTGTAACTTTTGCCAGTGAACTGCTTGCTTTAGAGCTGAGCAGAATCCCTACTCCTCCAACAGCAGCTCCAGCCTGGTTTCTAGTTGCGGATGTTGTTATGAGCATGCCGCCATTGATGTCTTCATACCTGACCGCTTCCTCATGCACAATGCGGTGTTCCTGGATTCCCAGAACATCAATTCCGTACAAGCTCAGGTTGGTTGCCAACTCCTCTCTACATCTTGCTTCTTTTATGGTTCTGACATTAAGTGTTGATATTGTTGTGATGTTCCTGCAATTGACAAGTCTTCTTCCCATACAGGTACCTCTGTCAGGCTTGTTCCTTCCTTGCGGGTTTGAGGACAAGTCGTCATGAGATCCTATTGGATTTCGGTCTGTGGTGGGAGCTATATTAGGGACTCCTAACCCTAGTTTTACTTCTGTCTGCCATCATGGTCTTTCTGTTGCTATAATAACTGCGAGTGCAGCTCCTGCAGTATGGTTTGTCATACGAGTTGTCCTTCTCGTAGTCCAGTGGCCGTTGTAGGGTAGTCAGTGTACTGGCATCCTACCTCTGCCCTTCGCCTTCATCATCCTTGTCTACGACCAGAGATGACAAGTTGCACAGGTCCCAGGACTCCCTGTTTCTGATCACTGGCTGCTACTGTGACATCCAACAGGCGCCCTCTTGCCGATGGACAGAGTTGCACTCTTATATGCCCGAGGTAGTGATCTACCTCGACTATTTAACCCATAGCTGGGATGAGCGTTGGTGGGTGGCAGAGCATGTCCACATGCCGGTGGGTCATTCCTACCGCACCTCTGGGGCCGCTTGTTGATCCGAGATCCCCTACATAGTCAGCCTTGGGTTTTGAGTCCCAAGTTACCGGGTTGGCCACGAGGAGGCCACATAGGAGACAAGGATATATATTCATATTGAAAAGCAGAGAGCTCCGTCTTGTGATTCCTCCTTCCACACACACTTGCCACATTAGTTCACTACCCATCAACATGTTTCTAGGATATGTTGCATAATCACGGTCACCTTTTTTTACATTTTGAGTTGAGAGATTTCTTCCACAGCCACCCTAACTCTCAAAAGAACTGGTAGATGTTCCACTGACAGTATTAAAAAAACAAACAAACAAAAAAAACACACCCAGACAGAATAATGGTGTTTTCCTCAGGATTTTGTGAAACTATGGTCTGGAGGCATGCTCCCCTGGAAGAAAAATTTGTTTATTTTAAAGTTAAATGTATCAAAGTGGTGCACTTTGAGAGCAAACCTAAGAGTTTAGATCTATGAAGAACTTGCTCAAAACAATTTTGTGTTTTATTAATTTAAGTGTAAGCACACTGGTTGTATCGGTATGAATGGTGACGCCACAACAAAAAGGTCACACCCACAAAGCATCAGGGATGAGTTCTCCGCTTTTCGGTGGATTTCCGCTTTTTCTGAGTAAAAATCGACCTTTTTATATTATGCCAAATCCGTTGAGATTATTTTTTTTTTCATTTATTGAGGGGGTTGGGGTATGTTCCTTCATGATACTCAAGTGTAATTCATTCCTATGACTATGTTACATGTTTACATTTTCGCCATCTTTAGTCTCGCTAAGTCTCGTGGTAGGATACGTGTTATCTACAATGTAATTGGCCAAAATATCGATGGCGAGAGCATGATAGCCAATCATAACAGTTCTTACAAAAGAGAGGACTGACAAGCTTTTGTCTTTGGCCAAAAAGCTGAAGAAGTCGTCGAAATGATCAAATGAAAATGAGAAGTGACTGTGAACTATAAATAATTGTATAAAGTGTACATAGACATTATCCCATAAACTTAGCATTCGTTTGATTTAATACATTGAACATGTATATGATAGTCAGTAAATCTGAATTAATGCTGACAGTTTTGAAAACTTAAATATTTCAAAAGACTTTTTGAAGAAATCATATGCAACTAATGAGGACATAGGGAGAAAAGGTCAGTCACCCTAAGAAATTTTATTTAATATATGAACATTTTGATAATTAATAGAACTTAAGTTTAATGTGAATTTAGTTTGTCATTTTTGTTGATCATGAATTATAACCATACCCTTGAATGTAGAATGTGATTTTATTTTGAATTCAAACAATACTCCTATTGATTTGAAACATATTTTCATGTAAATATATAAAAAAGACAACAGATTTTTTTTATCTACTACAGCTCAGATTGCAGGAAAAGTGGTTTGTAAGGCCTTATTTTTCAAAATTTTCCTGGGGGGGTATCCCTCCCAGACCCCCCCTGTTGGCTTCGGGCGCCTTTGGCGTCCTTGCATACCTTTATCTTGTTTTCTGCTTTTTTGATGACCACCCACTCTCATCCTTGATATTAAAAAAACCGAAACTGGTCCAGGATATGCACTTTAAACATGTCCTCCTGTATGTTTTGGGAGAAAGTGTCGCCCCCTGCTGGCTAAGAGTCAGACACGTGCTACCAGCCTTGTTCAATTCCCTCATTATGTAAATTTCTCTGTTCTCACTGCTCAGCTTGTGTCCCTGTACTGAAACTCTCGCGTGATGTGGGCGATAGGGAAAGTCAACTAGGGCATGTTGGGAAAAATAATGGAACAAGCAGATATGAAAGGGGAAGCCATGGCCAAAAGGTTAGAGAAGCAGCTTTGGGACCAAAAGGTTGCCAGTTTGATTCCCTGGACCAGCAGAAATGGCTGAAGTACTCTTGAGCAAAGCACGGAACCCCCACCTGCTTACTGTACGTAGCTCTGGATAAGAGCGTCTGCTACATGCCTGTAATGTAATGGAACACAGCCAGACTGTACTGTGTGTTCCTTATCAACAGGAAAGTGTGAGCTGTTAAAACATGTTCACACCAGAGTCTGTTTCATATTGCACCTTCTCTTACAGTTCAACCATCTCTCTCTCTCTCTCTCTCTCTCTCTCTCTCACACAGAGTGCGAGTGCAGTGACTCCGCCTCCATCTGGTGAGATTCACCTGGTCTCTCTGTGTGTGTGTGTGTGTGTGTGTGTGTGTGTGTGTGTGTGTGTATCATGTTATTTAAAACATGTACTTTTTGAAATATTACTTTATAACAGCTGTTTCTTTGACTTAAACGACTTTCCTTCTTAATGAAAAAAGAGAAATTAATGAAAGTGCTCTCTTTTCTCTCATTTATTTTCTCTGTCCCGCTGCCTGTATTTCTCCAGTTTCTCCTTTATCGCTGCTTCGTTTGGTAAGACTCGTTTACTGCCTCGTTAACCAAACTCACTCCATCTGCACTACTCCCTCACCGGCCCTGAATTCCTTCTTTCTGCGCCTCCTTTACTCCTGCTGCATGTCCTAAACCAAACCCTGCTCACTACATAGTGCACTAGTTTGTAAGTCATTATGGAGTCCTGTTTGGAGAATATTATTGTTTAATTATTTACTTTCATGAATTAATTTTCATATATTTCCTGCATAGGGAGCAGGGAGAGGTTTAGGACGTGACCTGATCTCAGTCTGATCTCTGCTCCACAGGAAGTTCAGCGAGCGGAGAGGAGAAAAGCACAGACCCTTCACCTGACACATCTCTCACCAACGGCACTGGACAAGACAAGACATCCCACAATGCCCCTCTTCAGCATGGTAATGACATCAGCAAGGGGGTGGAGACTCTTCTGTTCTTGGGTTATGTGGAGGCGGAGCCTGGGCAGGGCCTGTGTGAAGATGATGATGATGATGATGATGATGATGTCAGTGCAGTCATTCGCGCAGAGAGAGTGATCATCACGGAGGAAGGAGAGGAAGTGATTGAAGGGTCCCAGGACACACAAACCAAGGAGGAGGAAGTGGAAAAGGAAGCACGAGAGGAAGAAAGGGAAGAAGAGAGAGAAAGAGAAAAGGAACGAGAGGAAGAAGGAGAGGAAACAGAAGAAAAAGTGGAAGAACGAATTGAAGAACGAGAGGAAAAAGGAGAGGAGGAAAGAGAGGAAACAGAAGAAAAAGTGGAAAAACAAATTGAAGAACGAGAGGAAAAAGGAGAGGAGGAAAGAGAGGAAACAGAAGAAAAAGAGGAAGGAGTTGAAGAACGAAAGGAAGAACGAGTGGAAGAAAAAGAGAAAGAAGGAGATGAGGAACATGAAGAACACAATGCTGCAGATGCTGAGAATGATCGAGAAATGTCCACTGAGGTTAGTGAAGTTACAGAGCAAGGAGAAGGAAAACTAAACACAGAAATCAATGTGTCAAATGAAGACACTAAAGTAAAAATAATTGTACACACTGATAAAAAAATGAGTGCAGACGCCGACACTGATACTGACACGAATCCAATCAAAGACTCAGCCACACAATCAGCTTTAAACACAGGTTTAGTACCAGATGTAGATCCCGCAGCTGCTGTTGATCAGGAAAATGCAGGAGCTGAAACACACCCGCAGTCCCTCTCCGAAACACCAGGGGGCGCTGTACAAACACCGTCCGTCTCCGTCACACTGCCTGCTTCGGCCCAGAATCCTAACGGTGCTCAGAAATCCCTGGGCGCCACTTCGACCTCCACAAATGCTGCAGCACGGTTTCAGGAAATTCCACTGGGCGGAGCCACAGTGGAGGAGGAGCCTCTATTGGCCTCTAAAGTGGAACCGGTGACAAATGCAGCGAACCAGGCTGAGGGGGTGAAGACGACAAGCTGCCAGTGCTGCTCAGTCATGTGATCGTTGTCATGTGACTTCCACAGTCCTGCAGCCGGTTGCACCAGCTGAGTGTTCGATCACAGTCAGGTTTAAACCTCACACCGAGAGAAGATTAGAACCGCACAGGGTAGAATTTTGGTTGCACCACAGACACTTAAGATAAATTGAAATTCAGTAACTGTGGATCAAAACTGACACAAAGAGTGAAGCATTTCACCATCAACAGCCAATCAGAAGCCCAATCAGACAAACAGGAAGTACTTCATTTACTTTCTTTTACTTTGAGTGACATCTGTCCTCCGACTTCATTTTCACGAACTCCACTGCGCTTTACTGATCCGTCTCTCGTATGAGTGTTTTATACGCTTGTTCTGTGGGGAGGCGTTTTAGCAACAAACCATTTTAGCGATGAACGTTAACGAAGCGGTTGCTAACAATCTATATTTGTAAACGCTGAATGATAAAAGTACAACTTAATAAACATTTTAAAATGTTTGAAATATTTGACGATGTACTTTGAAAATGATATCAGATTGATCTGATATTTGACACTAGTGGAGGAGTCTGATAGCTCGTCCATCTGATGTAAAAGTCGCTGATTTGTAGCCCAGCTTCTCTGTTTTTATTTGCGCTTATAAAAAGTGTGTAGTCTGTAAAAGATTTGTTTTACTCTCGTGAACGTTGAACAGAATTACAGAGTGTGTGTGGTGTGTTTACTGCGCGTGTTCCACTGCGAGACTGTAGGCGGAGGTTTTAAGTTGTAACTTTAACATTAATCAGTGCACAGCGACGATTCACACTCAGACCCACCGACAGTGGAAGTTCAGGTCTCCTGGTGCAACCGGCTGCAGTTCTCCAGCTCGCTGCGCCCCTGCTGGCATCTCAAGACTCAACCGTTCATTTCAGCCTGTAGCTGTGAGATCAGTGTGACACACACAGGGAAGGAAATCGGACACAGTTACAGAATTATAAAGCCATATAAGTGTATTTAAAAATAAAATAATCCCACCCACTTTAAATACTCGGATCTGTTTTCATTTCATCAGATATCAAATTCGACCTTTTCCTCAGTTCAGCTTTATGATTCTGTTTACATTCCGTCCTGCTCACAGCCAATCGGAGCACAGAGTATTGGACATTTCTCAACAGTATCTCCTTCATGCCTTTATTTTTGCAGTGTTTTTGTTATACTTTAAAATCTTAGTGTCTTTAATAATTTCTGATATTATAGTTTAATAAATATGCATATATAACCCCTTAATGATTGTGTTATTCTTCATTAATTTGTAAGAAATTTAAGTAATTCGATGGCATTTTAATCACTCTATAATTTACACTGCCTGTCCTGTGTGTGAGATTTGCCTTTGTGTGTCCATCCTATGGTATGTGTTTCGTGTTGTTTCTTTGCTGAAGAGGAGAGTGTGAGTTTCTTCACACACTCAGAACTCAGTCAGTTGACACCTGATACTGATCCCAAACTGAGGCTTTTTAATTCATTTATGTTTACAGTGTTTGTTTCCTGGATGTTGCTCTGATTGGCCAATCACAGCCTGTAAAAGCACACAGCCACAATTCATCAAATCTCCCAGAATTCCTCAGTACAGTTTTTTTTTTATAAACGGTGTTCCTCAGAGCTCAGTGTTACACCATCAACCCACTGTGAAATTCCTCCTGATTTACATCAGTGTTGTTCCTTTGCATTCATACTCACACTAATCACTCACACTAACCACCCACACTAATCACACTCATCACTCAAACTAACCACTCACACCATACATACTAATCACGCATACTAATAACTATAGCCACGTGAATCAATCACAATAATCAATAATATACAAAATTAAACTAATCACTTTAATTATGCTAATCACTCACACTAATCACTCACACCAACCACTCACACTAATCATAATAATCACTCACTCTAATCACATGAGTCACTCACACGAATCACACTAATAACTCACACTAATCACGCTATTCATTCACACCAACCACCCACACCAATTACACTAATCACTCGTACTAATCACAATATTCATTCAAACTAGCCACTCATACCAATCACACTAATCACTCACACTTATAACACTAATCTCTCACATGAATCACTCACACTAACAAGTTACACTAATCACTCACATTGATCACACTAATCACTAGCACCAATCACATTAATCACTCACACTAATCACTTGCGCTAATCACTTGATTGTCCTTCAAGCTGATTATTTGGATTCATCACTTCTCTGCAGAATAAAATCTAATCTGTGTAGAATTGAGAATTTATCAGTTTAAATGTTGCCAAAAATTGTTGCTCCATGTCACACACATACTTAGGAAATAAACTATCCCGTTACTTTGCTCACTAATCCCATAGGGTCATGCTTCCCCATGTTGTAGATTTACAGGTCAAATACGTGACTTCTTTTTCATCTCCATTTTTGTCTAAATGGTCATTTAAACCACTGACAGTGGGAAAAAAATCAAAACAGTGGATTAGATTGGAAAATAATCTCAAATCTGAGCTCACTATAATCCACTACTTCATTTCAGGACAATAATGAATACTGACAGTCAGCATCCAGAATTATACATCATGAGTATTTAAATGTAAGTCTTTCTCAAGTCATTTGTGGTATATACTGTATTTACATTTTTAACACTTCCTGATTCAGTAGCATGATCAGAGCGGAGTGAGGATGGAATGAGATGATGATGGAGGAAGATGAGGAGACACGGCTCCTCAGGAACAGGAAGTCACAGAATCCCAGATTGGAGCAGAAACTGGACTTTCTCATTGTGATGCCACGTTCCTGCCAGAAGAAGGAGCTGTGAGCTCAAACAGTCTTCTGACTGACAGGGATGACAAGACAGAACATCACAAGGGGCCCGAAATGGCAGAGTTTGAAAAGAAAGGAGGTGTGTGCAGTGATATACATGACATGTCACAAACAGACCCATCAGAGCTCATCTGATGAATCTATCGAAGAACATGAGAGCGATTTTGCACTTTCTAATAACAGCAAAGTTTTCCGTTTGAATGCTAAAGCAGGAAGTGGATGAGGCTACAAAGATCAAACACATCAATCATCACTGAACCAAGAAACTGAACGTCTTGAGAACTCCATCATGTTCCTATCAGTAGATCAGGATCAGGATGAGAGGGGGATAAACAGTCGAGGTGACCAGCAGGGGACGCCTGAGACTTCTTATCCGGCTCAAACCAGGAAGCGCAAAAGGTGTTCAAGTCAGCTCCTCCCTTAGAAACTGCTGCCGACAAGACAGCCAATGGAGATCCTGGAAACCTGAGCTGCAGGTCTTTTATGGTCAGCAAGTGTTTGATAATAGAGGCAGCAAGGTGGAGGGAGGCAGGGAGGGAGAGGGACGGGAGAGAGAGGACAAGACGGGATCGAGATCAGACAAGAAACACAGGAACACACTGAAGAGCTGAGGAGAGAACAGAGAAGAAACATGGACCTGGATCAGTATGATGACAATCAAAGTGACAGTGGTGTGTCTGCTGATTTCTCAGCGTACAGCATGTCAGATTATGAGACACCGATCGAGAGGGAGATACGCCTCGCCATCAAACGAGAGCAGAGCTTTCGCCGCTCACGAGGCCTGGAAGAGACCAAAGAGTTAATCGAGATCCCACTCAGAAAGTCCATCCTCTCCCAAGTTCTCTCAGAGAAATCAGTGAAAGACCACAGCAAAGAGCGCCATTTCGCTGGGAAGAAGATGCAGCGTGAGATCCATGCTGAGGCTGAAAGAGAGCAGGCACTGGTCAAGCTTGGGAGGCTGCCTGGATTTTATGACAAAGGTACTGTGAGACAAGTACAGGAGAAAAAACTTCTTTTCGAAGCCTTCAGGGAATCCAAAGATTTCCAAACCTCCACTGATGGAACTCAGGAACCTATAAATAAGCTGGAGATGACCTTACAGAACCATTCCCCATTCCAGCCCATTGAGACTTCATCCAAAGGTCTCCAGATCTTAAGAAACCAGGATCATGAGACATTCAGAACTATCCAGGAACCAAAGAATGAGGGAACATCCTGCATTTCATCTTGCAAGATCGTCAATGGTGGAAATCAGGACTGCTCATCCAAGGAACATGCAAGGCACCTGGAGCTGGATTCTTCTCCTCAATTCTTCCCATGCCTGAAGGAGAAGAAACTCCTGTTTGAATCCCTCCAGGAGAATAAGGATCTTCAGATCTCCAGAAATCAGGACAGTGAGGTTTCTGGATCTTTTAAGGAACAGAGGAAAAATGTCAACATGTTCTTCCAGAACCAAAATTCTGGATTAAAAGTCATCGAGGAACCCAAAGATCTCCAGATCAAAAGAAATCAGAATAACAAAGTGTCAGGCTTTTCTAAGGAACCAACAAGGAACCTGCAGGTCCAGAATCCAAAAGCATGTGGTCCAGGGTTCTCAGAGGCTGTGGATCGGCAGATGATAATCATTGAGAACAAGCCTACAGTGATTTCACACACCAACAGGCAGGTATCCAAACCGATGACTGTGATGGACTCAGGAAGCGTCAGATCTTCACCTGAGGAACTTCATCACAATTCACAAGTCCAAAACCAGATGGCTAACGGTGAAGTGCTGAAGGAGAACCCCTTCTTCAAACTGAGGTCGTCGCTGTCCCTCTTCCCGGATGTGCAGAAGGACATTCAGGAAGCAAAAAAGCGAGAGGAAGAACTGCACAAACAGAGGACAAGTCTCTATGGCAACAGGTCAAAGGTCACCACGGTGTCACCAAACAGAACCACACCAACACACAGCCACACGAACACACCGGGACAACACCTGAACATCACACCAGGTATGTGTGTGTGTGTGTGTGTGTGTGTGTGTGTGTGTGTGTATACACATAAATTTGTCTTAATGACTGTACATATAGGCTTTAGGTGTGTGTGTGTGTAGACACTATGTAGGGTACTCAGGGTGTGAAGTGCACTAGATCTCCTATAGGGAGTCATATATAAGTGCACTACACCCGAGATGTGAGATTTTACAGTGTGTAGTGTATCATGTTTTTACTCCATAGTTAGTGCGCTATAAAGTCCAGTAGACAGCTCTTTGAGGTGTGTGTGTGTGTGTGTGTGTGTGTGTGCGCGCATTCTCTACATTATGTGAGTGTAAATAAGGGTTTAATCAAATGTGTAAACGTCAGCTTTAAATGTCTGGCGAGTCGTTTCATCACAAATACAATGAATTAGCTGAAGCTACAAGGCTAATGCTAATGTAGCTAACAAGTAATGAAAGCTTATAGCTTCCTATAATTTAGCATCATGCTAATATGTTTCTTTCAAAGTGTGTATGGTGTGTGTGACAGAGAGAGAATGAACGGAGTATGCTAATCTCTTATGCTAGTCACTAATTAGACAATTAGTTAGCAGTCTGTGAGCTAGTTCCTGATTAAATTTAATCGAGAACCTCTCTGACTTTCAGAACAGAACAATCCACAGAACTTAACACATGAATAGTGAAGATTTACATTTTTGTGAGGTAAATATTCCTAAAAATTGCAGCACTTGGAAAATTCTGCGAATGCCATGACCACAGCAGGAGGAAACAAAAATTAAATGAGATCTCATTATCTCAAGAGACATAAAATGGATATAAATAAAAGTGAGACATATGAAGGAGTCCCCTGAATCTCACCACATTTTCCACACACACACACACACACACACACACACAACAGGGTTCTCAATTTATTTACTGTAAATATACAATCAAACCTGACATGTACTAATACAGCAGTTCTCAACCTTCTCTGCTGTAAACTCCACCTATTCATACTCATAACGAGTCGAGGCCCATTAAATAAAGATCCCCAATTATTTTGGCTTCTCTATTCTATTAGAATCTAATATATCTACTGTAAAGTGTATTAATGGGATGCGACATCACTCCCTGTTACAGATGGGAGCCCAGGAATTAAATAAATCCAGTAAAACCAAACTGTGTTTAATTGTAGGTTTTGTATTTAAAACTGTATGGATGTGCCAGAAGCCAAACCCCTGCATGCAGGTCATTCTCAGTCAAAAGGGATTAATGATCCAAAAGTGGAGTCTGGTCCATTAACACAAGAACTTATT
>JAOBAM010034395.1:0-11278 GCA_025212355.1 Notarius kessleri | reverse complement strand
TTATAGCCAGTGTAGCATAATTTTAAAGCATAGCTCTGAAGATGCTAAGATGAATACTAAAAATATTCCACAGGCACCGACGTGAGTCCTAGCAATCTTGTTAGACTTAAAATTAGATAAGACCCAGCTAATGCAGATAATTCCAATTTTCTCGTCCCTATATATAGTTGCAAATTCGCACCACCGTTTATAGCCAGTGTAGCATAATTTTAAAGCATAGCTCTGAAGATGCTAAGATGAATACTAAAAATATTCCACAGGCACAAAGGTTTGGTCCTGACTTTACTATCAGCTCTAGCTCAATTTATACATGCAAGTATCCGCACCCCCGTGAGAATCCCCTCAATTCCCCACCTGGGAATGAGGAGCTGGCATCAGGCACTTAACCAAAGCCCAAAACGCCTTGCTTACGCCACACCCCCAAGGGAATTCAGCAGTAATAAACATTAAGCAATAAGTGTAAACTTGACTTAGTCAGAGCTAAGAGGGTCGGTAAAATTCGTGCCAGCCACCGCGGTTATACGAAAGACCCCAGTTGATGGCCATCGGCGTAAAGGGTGGTTAAGGAATACACAAAATAAAGCCAAAAGACCTCTAGGCTGTTGTAAGCACTCCGAAAGTAAGAAGCCCCCACACGAAAGTAGCTTTAAACATTTTAAACCTGACCCCACGAAAGCTAAGGAACAAACTGGGATTAGATACCCCACTATGCTTAGCCTTAAACCCAGATGCACCCATACATTTTCATCCGCCAGGGAACTACGAGCGCAGCTTGAAACCCAAAGGACTTGGCGGTGCCTCAAACCCACCTAGAGGAGCCTGTTCTAGAACCGATAACCCACGTTGAACCTCACCACTTCTTGTTCTCCCCCGCCTATATACCGCCGTCGTCAGCTTACCCTGTGAAGGTCTAACAGTAAGCAAAACGGGTTCGCCCAAAAACGTCAGGTCGAGGTGTAGCGTATGAAGTGGAAAGAAATGGGCTACATTTTCTACAACAGAATATCACGGATGGTACTTTGAAACTAGTACCCGAAGGTGGATTTAGTAGTAAAAAAGAAACAGAAAATCTTTTTGAACCAGGCTCTGAGGCGCGCACACACCGCCCGTCACTCTCCCTCCGCCCTACCCTAAACCTAATATCCCTAATAACACACACCCTGCTACGGGGAGGCAAGTCGTAACATGGTAAGTGTACCGGAAGGTGCACTTGGAACAACCAGGATGTGGCTGAGAACCAAGCATCTCCCTTACACCGAGAAGACATCCATGCAAATTGGATCATCCTGAGCCTCACAGCTAGCTTAACTACCTAAACACCCAGACCAATATTAATACACCCAATAAAAACTTTCCCCCCCCCCCCTAAAACATTTTACCGCCCAAGTATGTGAGACAGAAAAGGCTGCCAATAGCAACAACAAAAGTACCGCAAGGGAACGCTGAAAGAGAAATGAAACAAATCATAAAAGCACAGCAAAGCAGAGACTAACCCTCGTACCTTTTGCATCATGATTTAGCCAGTCCTTCTGAGCAAAGCGTACTTTAGTTCAGACCCCCGAAACTAGTGTGAGCTACCCCGGGACAGCCTATTATTAGGGCCAACCCGTCTCTGTGGCAAAAGAGTGGGAAGATCCCCGGGTAGAGGTGACAGACCTATCGAACCTAGTTATAGCTGGTTGCCTAAGAAATGGATAAGAGTTCAGCCTTACACTCCTTAGCCCACAACATTTATTAATAACACGAGCCAAAGAAACATGTAAGAGTTAGTCAAAGGGGGTACAGCCCATTTGAAACAGAATACAACCTCAATTAGGAGGTTAAAGATTACACTAAATAAGACTCCCGCCCCAGTGGGCCTAAGAGCAGCCATCTGAGCAGAAAGCGTTAAAGCTCTTGCGGACTAAAATCTATTATTCAAATATTTAATCTAAAACCCCTAATAATATTAGGCCTCTCCATGCTAACATGGAAGAGATACTGCTAAAATGAGTAATAAGAGGGCCCCCCCCTCTCCTCAGCCTATGTGTAAACTAGATCGGACCCTCCACTAGCAATTATCGAACCCAATCAAAGAGGGCAATATGACCTCATCAAACAACAAGAAACCCCCACACAACCCACTCGTTACCCCTACACTGGAAGGCCCAATTTATGGAGGAAAGACCCAAAAAAAAGGAAGGAATTCAGCAAACATAAGCCTCGCCTGTTTACCAAAAACATCGCCTCCCGCAAATATCAACGTATAGGAGGTCCCGCCTGCCCAGTGACATGTTTTAAACGGCCGCGGTATTCTGACCGTGCAAAGGTAGCGCAATCACTTGTCTTTTAAATAAAGACCTGTATGAACGGTAGAACGAGGGCTTAACTGTCTCCCTTTTTAAGTCAATGAAATTGATCTGCCCGTGCAGAAGCGGACATAAAAATACAAGACGAGAAGACCCTTTGGAGCTTAAGACCTCAGATCAATTATGTCAAGAACAACCAAGTTAAACTAATTAACACCTGATCCTACTCTTTAGTTGGGGCGACCACGGGAGAAAATAAAGCTCCCACGAAGACTGGACCCACCTCCTCTAGAACTAAGAGAGACATCTCTAAGTCACAGAACCTCTGACCATAAAGACCCGGCCACTAGCCGATTAACGGACCAAGTTACCCTAGGGATAACAGCGCAATCCCCTTTCAGAGCCCATATCGACAAGGGGGTTTACGACCTCGATGTTGGATCAGGACATCCTAATGGTGCAGCCGCTATTAAGGGTTCGTTTGTTCAACGATTAAAGTCCTACGTGATCTGAGTTCAGACCGGAGCGATCCAGGTCAGTTTCTATCTGTAATGCCGCTTTTCCCCAGTACGAAAGGATCGGGAAAAGGAGGCCTCTGTTATCAACACGCCCCACCCTTACTTAATGACAACAACTCAACTAACTAAAAGGAGAGCATGCCCTGCCCATCAAGATAAGATTATTAAGATGGCAGAGTCTGGACAATTGCAAAAGGCCTAAGCCCTTTCTACCGGAGGTTCAAATCCTCCTCTTAATCTATGCCAAGCCATTCGGCTATAAATACAACAACCCCTGTAATCTGCATCATCCCCATTTTACTAGCAGTTGCCTTCCTAACCCTACTTGAGCGGAAAGTATTAGGGTACATTCAACTACGCAAGGGCCCTAATGTAGTTGGCCCCTATGGCCTCCTCCAACCAATCGCTGACGGCATTAAATTATTCACTAAAGAAGCCCTGCGCCCCTCCACCTCCTCCCCTTTCTTATTTCTTGCCACCCCCATATTAGCCCTCACCCTGGCCCTAACTCTGTGAGCGCCCATGCCGATGCCCCACCCCATTATTAATCTAAACCTGGGCATGCTATTTATCCTAGCCCTTTCAAGCCTAGCAGTCTACTCCATCCTAGGCTCAGGATGGGCCTCCAATTCAAAATACGCCCTAATAGGAGCTCTTCGAGCAGTTGCCCAGACTATCTCCTATGAAGTAAGCTTAGGACTAATTCTACTATCCATCATTATCCTCACTGGAGGCTTTACCTTACAAATGTTTAATACAACTCAAGAAGCAATTTGATTACTCTTCCCAACCTGACCCCTCGCTGCTATATGATACATCTCTACCCTAGCCGAAACAAATCGAGCCCCCTTCGACCTCACAGAGGGGGAATCAGAACTAGTATCTGGATTTAATGTAGAATACGCAGGAGGCCCCTTCGCACTATTTTTCCTAGCTGAATATGCCAACATCCTCCTCATAAACACACTATCCACTATTCTATTCCTAGGTACAACCTATACCCCCACCACCCCCCAACTCGCCTCCGTCATTATCATAACAAAAACTGCACTACTGTCCCTATTATTTTTATGAGTACGCGCCTCCTACCCCCGCTTCCGATACGATCAACTTATACACCTAGTATGAAAGAACTTCCTACCAGTAACCCTCGCTTTAATTTTATGAAACACAGCCCTACCTATTACCCTTATAGGGCTCCCGCCCCAATTATAAAGGAACTGTGCCTGAATGCCCAAGGACCACTTTGATAGAGTGACTTATGGAGGCTAAAATCCTCCCAGCTCCTTAGAAAGAAGGGATTTGAACCCTCATCACAGAGATCAAAACTCTAAGTGCTCCCATTACACCACTTCCTAGTGAAATCAGCTAAATTAAGCTTTTGGACCCATACCCCAAAAATGTAGGTTTAAACCCTTCTCTCACTAATGAACCCCTATATCCTAACACTCCTACTATTAAGCTTAGGCTTGGGCACAACCCTCACATTTATAAGCTCCCACTGACTCTTAGCCTGAATAGGCCTTGAAATTAACACATTAGCCATTCTACCTTTAATGGCCCAACAACATCACCCACGGGCCGTAGAAGCAACCACCAAATATTTCCTAGCCCAAGCCGCTGCCGCAGCCACAATTCTATTTGCCAGCACTATTAATGCTTGAACCACAGGAGAATGAAACATCTATCACCTAAACCACCCTGTTGCAGCCACACTAATTACCATAGCATTAGCACTAAAAGTGGGCTTAGCCCCCATACACTTTTGAATACCTCCAGTAATACAGGGACTAACCCTCCCCACAGGACTAGTTATGGCTACTTGACAAAAGCTGGCACCCTTCGCACTAATTATTCAAATGGCCCAAATAACCCACCCCCAACTACTAATTCTCCTAGGCCTACTTTCAACACTTATCGGCGGCTGAGGAGGCCTCAACCAAACTCAACTACGGAAAATCCTAGCTTACTCATCCATCGCTCACCTGGGCTGAATAATTATAATTGTACAATTTAAACCTCAACTAACTATCTTAACTCTACTCCTATACATTATCATAACTTCTGCAACATTCTTAACATTCAAACTAATATCCACCACAAAAATCAGCACATTAGCAACAACCTGATCTAAAGCCCCGATCATCACAACCACCGCCACCCTTACTCTACTATCCCTAGGAGGCCTCCCTCCTCTTACAGGATTTATACCAAAATGACTAATCTTACAAGAACTCACCATCCAAAATTTGCCCCTAACCGCAACTATTATAGCACTCAGCACCCTCTTAAGCCTTTACTTCTACCTACGACTGTGCTATACCATAACCCTTACAATTTCTCCCAACACAAACCACTCCCTAGCCCCCTGACGCCTCTTAAATACACAAAATACAGCCCCCCTCGCCACTTTAATAACCCTAACCCTCTTACTCCTCCCACTAACCCCCACAATTCAAACACTACTCAGCTAGAGATTTAGGATAATATTAAACCAAAAGCCTTCAAAGCTTCAAACAGGGGTGAAAATCCCCTAATCTCTGAATTAAGGCCTGCAAGACTCTATCTCACATCTTCTGAATGCAACCCAGACACTTTCATTAAGCTAAAGCCTTACTAGATGAGAAGGCCTCGATCCTACAAACTCCTAGTTAACAGCTAGACGCTCAAACCAGCGAACATTCATCTACCTCCCCCGCCTTTAGGTAAAGGGCGGGGGAAAGCCCCGGCAGAAACAAACCTGCATCTTTGGATTTGCAATCCAACATGTTATACACCACAGAGCTCTGATAAGAAGAGGATTTGAACCTCTATTTATGGAATTACAACCCACCGCCTAGCCTCTCGGCCACCCTACCTGTGACGATCGCACGCTGATTTTTCTCAACTAACCACAAAGACATTGGTACCCTTTATCTAGTATTTGGTGCTTGAGCTGGTATAGTCGGAACTGCCCTTAGCCTACTAATTCGAGCAGAGCTGGCCCAACCCGGCGCCCTTTTAGGCGATGATCAAATTTATAACGTTATTGTCACCGCCCATGCTTTTGTAATAATTTTCTTTATAGTAATACCAATTATGATCGGTGGATTTGGAAACTGACTTGTTCCCTTAATAATTGGAGCCCCTGATATAGCATTCCCCCGAATGAACAATATAAGCTTTTGGCTCCTCCCCCCATCTTTCCTACTGCTGCTTACCTCCTCAGGAGTTGAAGCAGGAGCGGGAACAGGATGAACTGTCTATCCTCCTCTTGCTGGAAACCTTGCACATGCAGGAGCTTCCGTAGACCTTACCATCTTCTCTCTCCACCTGGCAGGAGTATCATCAATCCTAGGGGCCATCAACTTTATTACAACTATCATTAACATGAAACCCCCAGCCATTTCACAATATCAAACCCCTCTATTTGTCTGGGCCATTCTAATCACCGCCGTCCTCCTACTCCTCTCCCTCCCAGTCCTAGCTGCTGGTATCACCATGTTATTAACTGATCGCAACCTTAATACTACCTTCTTTGACCCTTCAGGAGGGGGGGACCCAATTCTCTACCAACATCTCTTTTGATTCTTTGGTCATCCAGAAGTCTATATCCTAATTTTACCAGGATTTGGAATAATCTCCCACATTGTTGCTTACTATGCAGGTAAAAAAGAGCCGTTTGGTTATATAGGAATGGTGTGGGCTATAATAGCCATTGGTCTCCTAGGCTTCATCGTATGAGCCCACCATATATTTACAGTAGGAATAGACGTAGACACTCGAGCATACTTCACATCCGCAACAATAATTATTGCAATCCCAACCGGAGTTAAAGTCTTTAGCTGACTGGCTACCCTGCATGGAGGCTCAATTAAATGGGAAACCCCCCTACTATGAACACTTGGCTTCATCTTTCTCTTCACAGTTGGAGGGTTAACTGGAATTGTCCTAGCCAACTCCTCATTAGACATTGTATTACATGACACATATTATGTAGTAGCCCACTTCCACTACGTTCTGTCAATGGGAGCTGTATTCGCTATTATAGGAGCCTTCGTTCACTGATTCCCCCTCTTCACAGGCTACACAATACATAGCACCTGAACAAAAATTCACTTCGGAACAATATTCCTAGGCGTTAACTTAACCTTTTTCCCCCAACACTTCTTAGGCCTAGCGGGGATGCCCCGACGGTACTCAGACTACCCAGATGCCTATTCACTATGAAATATCATTTCATCAATTGGCTCTCTGATCTCCCTAGTAGCAGTTGTAATGTTCCTATATATTCTATGAGAAGCCTTCACCGCTAAACGAGAAGTCCTTTCTGTTGAATTAACCTCTACAAACGCAGAATGACTACATGGATGTCCTCCACCTTATCATACATTTGAAGAGCCAACCTTTGTTCAAATAAAAACCAACTAACGAGAAAGGAGGGACTCGAACCCCCGTAAGCTAGTTTCAAGCCAGCTACATTGCCTCTCTGTCACTTTCTTCTATAAGATACTAGTAAAAATATTACCCCACCTTGTCAAGATGGAGTTGCAGGTTAAAACCCTACGTACCTTAAGCCCTCCCCCCGGCTAAATGGCACATCCCTCACAACTAGGATTCCAAGACGCGGCCTCCCCTGTAATAGAAGAACTTCTCCACTTTCATGACCATACCTTAATAATTGTTTTCCTAATTAGCACTCTAGTCCTATACATTATTGTTGTAATAGTCACAACTAAACTTACTAATAAGTACATCTTAGACTCCCAAGAAATCGAAATCATTTGAACAGTTCTCCCAGCAGCTATTCTTATTTTAATTGCCCTACCATCTCTACGAATCCTATACCTAATAGATGAAGTTAATGACCCCCACCTCACCGTAAAAGCTCTCGGCCATCAATGGTACTGAAGCTACGAGTACACTGATTACGAAAACCTAGCCTTTGACTCGTATATGGTCCCCACACAAGACTTATCCCCTGGACAATTCCGACTACTTGAAACAGACCATCGAATAGTCATCCCAATAGAATCTCCAATCCGAATTCTGGTATCAGCCGAAGACGTCCTTCACTCCTGAGCCGTGCCAGCTCTAGGAATTAAAATAGACGCTGTCCCAGGACGATTAAACCAAACATCTTTTATCACCTCTCGCCCCGGAGTGTTCTATGGACAATGTTCTGAAATCTGTGGTGCCAATCATAGCTTTATACCAATTGTTGTAGAAGCCGTCCCCCTAGAACACTTTGAAAACTGATCCTCCTTGATACTTGAAGACGCCTCACTAGGAAGCTAAACCGGGACTAGCATCAGCCTTTTAAGCTGAAAATTGGTGACCTCCCCAACCACCCCCAGTGACATGCCGCAATTAAATCCCACCCCATGACTCACCATTCTTCTATTCTCCTGATTAATTTTTCTAACAGTAATCCCACCAAAAATTATAAGCCACACTTTCACAAATGATATCACATTAAGCACGAAAAACCTTAAATCAACCCCCTGAGACTGATTATGATACTAAATCTATTCGATCAATTTATAAGCCCCACATACTTAGGCATCCCCTTAATTGCTATCTCACTAACCCTCCCCTGAATCTTAATTCCATCCTCCCCTAACCGCTATGTAAATAACCGATTAATTTCAGTCCAAAGCTGATTTATCAAAACCTTTACACAACAACTATTCACTCCTATAAACCCTGGGGGGCACAAATGAGCAATAATCCTTACATCCCTAATAATTTTCATCCTCACGTTAAATATACTAGGCCTCTTGCCATATACATTTACACCTACAACCCAACTATCACTAAATATAGGCCTAGCCGTCCCACTTTGACTAGCCACAATCATTATTGGGATGCGAAACCAACCCACGGCAGCTCTAGGCCACCTTCTTCCTGAAGGAACCCCAACCCCCTTGATTCCAATCCTAATTATTATTGAAACCATTAGCCTACTCATTCGACCCCTCGCACTGGGAGTGCGACTCACGGCCAACCTCACAGCCGGCCACCTATTAATTCAGCTAATTTCAACTGCAACAATTACACTAATACCACTTGCAACCACAGTAGCAGCCCTCACTGCCACCCTCCTGGTGCTCTTAACTCTTCTAGAAATTGCAGTAGCCTTTATTCAAGCTTATGTATTTGTACTTCTACTAAGCCTATATTTACAAGAAAATATTTAATGACCCACCAAGCACACGCATATCACATAGTTGATCCAAGCCCATGGCCCCTCACTGGCGCAGTAGCTGCTCTCCTAATAACATCCGGTTTAGCAATCTGATTCCACTTCCACTCAACAATTCTACTAATTTTAGGACTAATACTTCTTCTACTTACCATATATCAATGATGACGAGACATTATCCGAGAAGGTACCTTTCAAGGCCACCACACCCCGCCCGTACAAAAAGGCCTTCGCTACGGGATAATTCTCTTTATTACCTCAGAGGTATTTTTCTTTTTAGGATTTTTTTGAGCTTTTTATCACTCCAGCCTTGCCCCCACCCCAGAACTAGGAGGCTACTGACCTCCAACAGGAGTTATTACTCTAGACCCCTTTGAAGTGCCACTCCTTAACACCGCTGTCCTATTAGCATCAGGCGTAACAGTAACATGATCCCACCATAGCATTATAGAAGGAGAACGCAAACAAGCAATCCAATCCCTCGCACTAACCATCCTACTAGGATTTTACTTCACTGCCCTCCAAGCAATAGAATACTATGAGGCCCCTTTTACCATTGCTGATGGTGTCTATGGCTCAACTTTCTTTGTAGCAACCGGCTTCCATGGCCTACACGTTATTATTGGCTCAACTTTCCTTGCTATCTGCCTACTCCGTCAAATCCAATACCATTTTACATCAGAACATCACTTTGGGTTCGAAGCAGCCGCCTGATATTGACATTTCGTAGATGTTGTATGATTATTCTTATACGTCTCTATCTACTGATGAGGATCCTATCTTTCTAGTATTAGATTAGTATAAGTGACTTCCAATCACCTGGTCTTGGTTAAACTCCAAGGAAAGATAATGAATTTAGTCGCAATCACCCTCCTCATCTCCACTGCTCTCTCCTCAATTCTTGCCATGGTATCATTCTGGCTACCCCAAATGAACCCCAATGCAGAAAAACTCTCCCCCTATGAATGCGGCTTTGATCCCCTAGGATCAGCACGTCTACCATTTTCCCTACGCTTCTTCCTTGTCGCTATTCTATTCCTATTATTTGACCTAGAAATTGCCCTCCTCCTCCCATTACCCTGAGGCAATCAACTTTCAAACCCCACCCACACCCTTTTATGGGCTACAACCATTTTAATTCTCCTCACACTAGGACTAATTTATGAATGAATACAAGGAGGCTTAGAATGAGCTGAATAGGAGATTAGTCCAAATACAAGACCTCTGATTTCGGCTCAGAAAACCACGGTTCAAATCCGTGATCCCCTTATGACACCAGTGTACTTTAGCTTCACTTCAGCATTTACCTTGGGGCTAATAGGCCTAGCCTTTCACCGCACCCACCTATTATCAGCCCTACTATGTCTAGAAGGCATAATATTATCCCTATTCCTTGCCCTGGCCATATGAACCCTGCAATTAGAATCAACTGCTTTCTCTGCAGCCCCCATCCTCCTACTAGCTTTCTCAGCCTGTGAAGCTGGAGCAGGACTAGCCTTGCTAGTCGCTACGGCCCGCACCCACGGAACAGATCGCCTACAAACCCTGACCTTACTACAATGTTAAAAGTTCTAGTGCCAACGATTATGTTACTCCCCACAATCTGGCTCTCTCCCCCAAAATGGCTTTGAACCACTACAACCCTTCAAAGCCTCGCTATTGCTCTAATTAGTTTCACCTGAATTAAATGACCTTTAGAAACAGGCTGAGCTGCCTCTAACTCATATCTAGGCACAGATCCTTTATCAACCCCACTGCTCGTACTTACCTGCTGACTATTGCCCCTAATAATTTTAGCCAGCCAAAACCATATCAAAATAGAACCCACTAATCGCCAACGAACCTACATCATACTCTTAACCTCCCTACAAATCTTTTTAATTTTAGCATTCGCTGCTACCGAAATTATCATATTTTATGTAATATTTGAAGCAACCCTTATCCCAACCCTAATTATCATTACTCGATGAGGTAATCAAACCGAACGCCTAAACGCAGGAACCTACTTTTTATTCTATACCCTGGCAGGATCGCTACCTTTACTGGTAGCCCTCCTTCTCCTTCACCAAAACACAGGAACACTTTCAATGTTTATCCTCCAACACTCACATCCATTAACCCTCGCCTCCTGAGGAGATAAGATCTGATGGATAGGCTGTATAGCCGCCTTCCTAGTAAAAATGCCCCTCTACGGAGTTCACCTCTGACTCCCCAAAGCCCATGTAGAAGCCCCAGTAGCAGGATCAATGGTTCTAGCAGCAGTTTTACTAAAACTTGGAGGTTATGGA
>JAOBAM010023390.1:0-11872 GCA_025212355.1 Notarius kessleri | reverse complement strand
CAAATTCTGTAAAGCTGCTTTGCGACAATGTCTTTTGTTAAAAGCGCTATACAAATAAACTTGACTTGACTTGACTTTCCCAACGGTTTGGAGAAAGGCCCAAACTACACCCAGTGGCCTTTTTCTCCAAAAAGCTTACCCCGGCTGAAAGGAACTATGACGTGGGCAATCGTGAACTGCTGGCCATCAAGCTAGCCCTAGAAGAGTGGTGACACTGGCTGGTGGGATCAACTCACCCGTTCACCATCTTAACCGACCACAAGAACCTGGAGTATCTAAAAAAGGCCAAGAGGTTTAATCCAAGACAGGCCATGTGGACACTATTCTTTACCCAGTTTAACTTCTCGATCTCCTTCTGTCCAGGGTCCAAGAATGCCAAGGTGGATGCTCTGTCCCGGGCTGTGGATCCATCTCCCAGAGACACAGAACCCCAACCCATCATCCCACCCCAACACTTCATCCAATCCATCACATGGGATCTGGATAGTGAGATTTGTAAGTCACAACCTTAATTTACTTCTAACAACATCCCTAATGTTTTGACTTTACAAAGAAAGAAACAATAACACAAAAGCAATCACTGAGAAAAATATATTCCTCTTTTGTTTCACTGATCTATTCGTGAATGTCAACCACAAATTACATCCCTGTGACTTAAAACTCTCCAAGGTCGATGCAGAGTCACAGTGTTTTCCGTGCATCATGATCTTGGTGTGACACAGTTCCATACTTATGCTAATTAGTTAAAGCTCCTCACATTCGACTATTTCTGTAGAGCCATAGTGTTTATCTCAAGAGTGGAAAATGGTCCCAAAATGGAGGAAAATGACCCTCACCACATCAAAATGATCACATCCCATTTGTCCACATGATATTGTTCTTGCAAGACATAGGAAAATGCCACACATAATAAAAAAAATTGAAAATTTCAGATGACTTTGCAGTCAACACCTTCAATTACCATAAAGATCTCTTTTCTGGTCTACCTAAGATAACTATAAATAAGCTAAAGATCATTCAGATCGCAGCAACACAGGTACTGACCAGGACCAGAAGGACAGCACACATCTAACCTGTCCTAAAATCCCTTCATTGCTTGCCTGTCAATTTTAAAATAGCTTTTAAGATCCTTTTATTAGTAGTCAAATCCACAATGTACTAGTACCTGAATAATTATCAGACATGCTTTTAATGTATGTTCCCTCCAGATCAGTCAGTGTTCTGACACTGGCCTCTTAGTTGAATCCCCAGAGGAGCTACTGTAGCATAAATTGTTGAAAAAGTTAATGCTGGTTATGATAGAAAGGTGTCAGAACACACAATGCATCACAATTTGCTGTGTATAGGGCTGCATAGATGCAGACTGGTCAGAATGCCTATAATGGTGCTCTGTCCACCACCAAAAGACCCTACCATGGGCACATGGGCATCAGAACCATGGAGCAATGGAAGAAGGTGGCCTGGTCTGATGAATCACACTTTCTTTTACATCAAATGGATGGCTGGGTATGTATGTGCATTGCTTTCCTGGCAATTCTTAACTTTCCTTCATGCCAATGGTATTCCCTAAGGTCAGCGGCCTCTTTCAGCAGGATAATGCACCCAGCTGCACTGCAAAAATTGTTCAGGAATGGTTTGAGGAACATGACAAACAATGTAAATATTGAATCTGCCTCCAAATTCCCCAAATCTAAATCTGATCGAGCATTTGTAGGACATGTTGGACAAACAAATCTGAACCATGGAGGCCCCATCTCGCAACTTACAGGACTTAAAGGATCTAATGCTAATGTTCTGGTGCCAGATACCATAGCACACCTTCAGAGGTCTTGTGGAGTCCATGCCTCAAAGGTTCAGGGCGGTTTTGGTGGCACAAGGGGGAAATACACAATATTAGATGGCTCATTTTAATGTTATGGCTCCTTTGTGTATGTCTACCAGAATTTAATTGGGGTTGAAATTAAAATAATAAATACAAGCTTGTAAGGGTAAAACTATAAAATCCAGATGTTGTTGCCACAGACTCACCTGATACAGTCAGTCAGTGTAACATTACTGATCTCTGAGAGTCGCTTCTTTGTCTTCTGCAGGTGTAGTGACTACAGCCAGAGTAACTGACCAACCTGAAACTGAACTCCTGCTTTGTGCTGTCTGTATAGACTCTATATTCTGCCTCTGTGTAGAATTTATTATTCTTATACCAGCTGTATGTCTATTCAGGGTCTCCTCATCCCTGTATCTGATGTCTAAGAGTAACTTTCTTTCCTCTAAGAGTAAGAGTTAATAAGAGTAACTTTCTTTCCTCTGGGTGGCATGGTGGTGTAGTAGTTAGCACTGTTGCCTCACTAGTTAGCACTGTTGCCTCACAGCAAGACGGTTCTGGGTTCGAGTCCAGTGGCCTTTCTGTGTGGAGTTTGCATATTCTCACATGAGTCTAGTACTTAAAAAAAATCTGCTTACTACTAAACTTATAAATGGAACATTATTTTGCACATTGTAGATACTCCCATATCTGTTAAGCCATTTGTACTATTTCCTCCATTTATACTATTTTTGCTTGTGTGGGTTTTGGATGTGAATGCCTTTTTTATACCCATGTATAAAAAAGTGTGTGTGAGAGATTCTTTTTCCCCTCCCCCCTCTAAATACTGTTTTTATGTGTATTTATGTTTACACTAAGCGTCTGGGAGAAACGATATTTCAATCCCGTCTATGTCCTGTACATATGGCAGAATTGACAAAGTATACTTGACTTGACTTAAGAAACTTGCATTTCAGGAACGTCCATGCCAAACATTACAGCTCAACTAAATCCAACAGATGAACAGATCACATCTCACAGAAAATCACAAAAATGAAACACTCTTGGACTGGATTGGTCTATTGGATTAATCTTTGCTTGATGATGTTTTATAATAATTTTATTCAAGTGAGGATTTTATCAGAGGAATCAGGCAGAAGGGCCCACTGCCTCATCAGAATTATTATTAAATTATTTAATTCCTAAACAAAACGGCATCAAAAACCTCAGATTTTGAGTGATGATAATGAAACCAGACCTACTGTTATTCCTGAGATTATAGATAATGTGCAGTCGCTGCACAGCCATACTTTTGGGAACATTTTTATGAAAGTTAAAAAGGACTTTATTTTATGATATTATAATTATAATATTATTGCACCATGAATTCTGCAACAAAATGTAGTTCTATTCTTCAGAACTCTGACAGCAGGTTCTAGTAAATGAATTTTGTTTCATGTTATTATATCCTCCAGTGGCAATGCAGGGGGTGAAAGGGGTAGGGCAGGGGCTGAATGGACCTGTGCCTGTAAGTCCTGCATGCTGTGGCGTGAGCACCAAAAGGCGCGCCTCGGGCTGCGTGTGTGGCAAGTGAGCTTCAGCACATGCACTGTAAACAAGGCACACCTGTTCTCAATTAGTGAAATAAGTGTTGGGCTATTTAAGGACTGCGCCAATGCAAAGACAATGCGAAGTATTATGCCACATTCAGTGTGCATTACTGAGCCTTGTTTCCCGTGTTTGTGGTTTTCCTGGTTTCTCAACTCCTATTCTTGTTTCTAGTTCTCATTCTCATTTTGACTCCAATATTCTGTTTGTGCCTCGACCAACCATTCGCCTGTTTTCTGGTTTATGACCTTGCCTGCCGTTTTGGACTGTTTGCCATTGTGCGTTTCATGCACTTCATGCATATATTGCACTGTGTTAAAAGAAACACTTCTGCACTTACATCTGCCTCTCTCGCGCACCTGACAGAATATTTCGCCCAAAATGGATGGAGCGGAAGCTTTTCAATACACGATCCCACGCTGCTTCCAGGTTTCCCTGTCCCTGCCACTCACCTTGTATTTTCATCTTAAGACTGATTGGAGTACCCCAGCAGTCTACTATGGGATATATCACCATATGGGATTCAAGCTGCAGTGCGATCTCTTCTATAAGAACCTCCAAGAGCCCAAGCCACCTGAACCCATCTGGGTAAGCTTTGTACTGACATTCATTTCTGGACAAGCATGCAGATGAGTTGACTGTCTGATTCGGGTGGAACACCTGTGCCTTTATAACTCTCAGACTTACTTTGCCATGCTTGAGTTTATTTTTGAATCATTAGTAGAGGAGGAACCCCTTGAAAATGTTAGGGGAGGGGCAATTGAGCCTGAGGCCGACCCAGCTGAGCAGGCCGGCACTCCAGAGCTCCCTCCTGTGGTCGATGCAGTCGAGGAGGCTGTTGCTCTAGAGTGCCTCCTAAAGGCAACCACTCCAGTCACCAACTCAGATGAGGAGGCCGTCATTCCAGAGCTCCCCCTAGGGGCTGAAATAGAGACAGCAGAGGAGGCCATCTCTTTTGAGCTGGTTCCTCAGCCAGTGCCAGCTGCTGTTCCTGTTTCCATGCCAGCAGCTGTTCCTGTTCCTGTGCCAGCAGCTGTTCCTGTGTTCGTGCCAGCAGCTGTTCCCGGGCCAGCAGCGGAGCCAGAGTCAGTGCCAGCACCTGCTCCTGAGCCAGAGGTGGAGCCAAAGCCAGTGTCCGCTCCCGTGCCAGAGCCAGCGTCTGCTCTAGAGGCGGAGCCCAGTCCAGAGCCCTCTACGGAGCCAGAGCCCAGTCCAGAGCCCTCTACGGAGCCTGAGCCCAGTCCAGAGCCGTCCACAGAGCCTGAGCCCAAGCCGTCCACAGATCCCAAGCCAGAGCCAGAGCCATCTACAGCTCCCAAGCCAGAGTCCTCATTGTCCACAGAACCCGAGCCCAAGTCCTCATTGTCCACAGAACCCAAGCCCAAGTCCAGTCCTGAGATGAGTCATCTACAAAACCCGAGCCCTCATCATCTTCAGAGCTCAAGCCCAAGTCCAGTCCTGAGATGGAGTTGTCTACAGAACCTGAGCCTGAGCCCTCCTTATCTTCAGAGCTCGAACCCAGTCCAGAATTGTCTACAGAGCTCGAACCCAAATCCAATCCTGAGTCCCCGTCAGCTTCAGAGCCTGAGCCCAGTCCAGAGTCCACATCGTATTCAGCGCCCAAGTGCAGTCCAGAGTCCACGTCAAGTCCCAAGGTCAAGCTTACTCCTAGCCAAGAACCCAAATCATGCCCAGAGCCTGAGCCCAAACCCCCACCAGGGCCAAGTATTATGGATTTTCGCTCCTGGAGGGAGCTCTTTGGGAAGGGGTTCTGTAAGTCCTGCATGCTGTGGCACGTGCACCAAAAGGCATGTCTCAGGCTGTGCACACTGAGTGAGCTTCAGCACGTGCGCCGTAAACAAGGTGCACCTGTTTTCAATTAGTGAGCTAAGTGTTGGGCTATCTAAGGACTGTGCTGATGCAAAGATGATGCAAAGTACTACACCACATTCAGTGTGCATTACTGAGCCTTGTTTCCCCATGTTTGTGGTTGTCTTGGTTTCTGGACTCCTATTTCTAGTTCTCATTTTCGTTCTTGTTTTGACTCAGATATCCTGTTTGCGCCTCGACCGACCATTCACCTGTTTTCTCGTTTATGACCTTGCCTACCATTTTGGACTGTTTGCCATTGTGTGTTTCATGCACTTCATGTATATATATCGCACCGTGTTAAAAGAAACACTTCTACACTTACATCCGCCTCTCTCGTGCACCTGACAGTGCCACGTGTAGAGGTTACAGCACAAAACACAGTTCTTCATGTTTAGCCTCTTGTTGTAGGAACTGTGTCTGATAAACAAGAAACTATTTACTGAATGTCAAGGTATACACATTACAATAAACGCTAATAGTGAAAATAATTACAGATTATTTTATATGAATATCTAAAACTGTTCATAAAAACCCAAGCAAATCACACAGCATTTCACATGTGAATGTTCAAACCTTGTTTTAAAACGAGGGTGGGGCAGAAAAAACATAAATCTTGATCACCTAGGTACACAATATGGAAGCCTATTTCTGGCACATTGGAGAATTTCATTGTATTTATTTATTTATTGCATATCAATAGTACAGTATATCAAATTTAACATGTGAGTTCAAAGTTCTGACTTATGTTCACAAAGTCTGGCTTTATCTCAAAATTATTTCCATAGACCCATCATCATATGCCCAAAGTTTGAGGTAAGAAGTCAAAATATTGAGATAATAAAATTTAGACATACTGCTGTTGCAAGAAAAAGAAAGAAAATGGGGGCAGAGGGTCACATTTGTTAGTCGGATGTACATTAAAAAAATAATGGCTTTATTAAATTAGGACGTTACAATTTTAAATGCAGCTGAAGCAATTATGATGGTTTCTGGTTACTGACAACTTCAACCCAAAGACATAATAATGAGCTCATTACATGGGCAGCTGTGAAACAATAAATAAAAGAACAACCTCCTGATCTTTCAGTCTATTACTCTACAACAACTTAGATCACAGGATGAGATCAGGATGAGCTGTATCAGGATCCAGAGTCGCATCCACTGAGAGACAGAAACACAGTGAACATCAGTTTCATCATTGCACATTGTGGAACAGTGAAGAAATATATATTTAGTCATGTGATCAATAAGAACTCACAAACCTGCATATTGTTGAATTCTCTTCAGTTCTGTTTGGAAATTAATTTTGGACAACGTTATTTGCTGTTACGGTTTTATTTGGTGAGATTAAATGCTTGATTATAAATTACAGAAAAATACTGTAAGCTTATCTGTGGCAGTGGGGGCGTGGCCGAGCATCAGTTTGTGAATGGAGGGTGGAGTTGGGGAAGGTGAGTGGTCAAATCGCTACACATGTTGTCAATTAATGTGTGTTTGTGTGTCTCTTGTGACGACACTCCATAAAAGGAGTAAGAGAAGCAGAGGAAAAGAGATTGGGACCAGAGTCTGACAGTGTGTGCGTCTGAGTGACTGTATATATCCCAAATGAGAGAGATTTGTGCTGAAAAGCCAAATAAAAACAAATTTGACGCTAACAACAGCCTGACGTACTTCTGTGCTCCACCCACACCCGGGCAGCTTCTACAGTGGTGCCAAAACCCGGGAGTGCATAAGGGAACCCCCCTATGGAGTCCTCAACCTTTAAAGACCTCATCCATGCCCTCGCCACGGCACAGCAAAACCAGCATCAAGCACTGATTGCCCTCCGAAAGGAGCAGGAACAACGGTTCGAAGCCTTGATGCTGGCCCAACAAGAAGACCTTCAGGCATTCCAGCATCCACTCGCATCGGTGGGGTCCATGACTGCCACTGTATCAGACCCTCCCCACCTCACCCTACCAAAGATGGGTCCGCACGACGATCCAGAAGCCTTTCTCGCACTCTCTGAGCAAGCAGCAGGGGCATGGGGTTGGCTGGTGAAGCAGCGCGCAGTGCGCCTCCTTCCCCTGGTGACCAGTGAGGCACAGCTCGCCATGTTGCATCTCCCCACCAACAGCCGGCTCGTATATGCGGACCTCAAAAAAGCCATCCTCCAGTGTGTTGGCCGTTCCCCAGAGCAACAGCATCAGCGCTTCCGCTCGCTGTGCTTGGAGGAGGTCGGCCGGGCATTTGCATTTGGCCAACAACTCCAGGACGCCTGCCGACAGTGGCTGAGGGCAGATGACTGCAACGCTGAGGGGAATTATTGACTTGGTGACACTGGAACATCGCGTGACTTCCGGAAGGAATGGTGGAGTGGGTCCAGTGTTATCGCCCGGCATTGCTGGATCAAGCCATCAAGCTAGCAGAGGTCCACATGGCAGTGGTTCCAATGACAGGAAGACATGCTTCTCCTTCTCCTCTTGCCTTTCTCTCTCCCTCTCCCTCTGCTTCCCGTCCTCGCCCCGTTCCCCTACCGTGGAGGCAGGGGCTGGCTCCCCCCAGCCGGCCCGATGCACCCATGGTGTCCTCCCATTTCCCCCTTTCTTGTCTGTGTCTTCTCCCCCCCAGGTAAGTGATGTCTGTAACACCAGTGCAGAGGGAGAGCCTGGGCTGGTGTGCTGGCACTGCAGGGAGCCGAGACATCTCCAAAATCCGTGCTCCGCGATGGAGGTGTGTGTGGTGGTCCGGGTCCCCGATGCGCCAGAAACCACCCTTGATTGGGCTGGAGTGTATCGTATACCAGTAAATGTCCAAGGGGTTACGTATCAGGCCTTGGTGGATTTCGGCTGTAACCAGACCTCAATCCGCCAGAGCCTGGTGCAAGGTGAGGCATTGGGGAGAACACAAGTGGTGAAGGTGTTGTGTGCACGGGGATGTTCACAACTACCCTTTAGTGTCTGTCCACATTCTATTTTGGGGAGAAAAGCATAATGTAAAGGCGGCGGTTAACCCTCCCCTCACCCACTCACTGATTTTGGGGACTGATTGGCCAGGATTTAAGGAGTTAATGAAACATAGTAAGAAGCGGGAACTGCAGTAATACATCATGGGAAGATCCCGGACTAGCAGTGGCGGGAGAAGCCATCACAGAACCGTCTACGTCAACACCGCGTCAGGGCGACACGCGGCGCGAGGAGCACCCCATCCCTCCCCTCCCCTCCTCCCTCTCTCAGGGATTCCCTTGAGGATTTCCCGTTAGACAGTCGCAAGACGAGACTCTGCAGCATGCATTTGACCAAGTGAGAGTAATTGATGGTCAAATTCTCTAGCCAAATGTAATGCCGGCCTTCCCCTACTTTTCTATTATTAAGAATAGGTTATACCAAGTGCACTCAAATTGGCGAAAGGATAACACAGTTATTAATCCCCAAGAGCTGCCGGGAACTCATATTCCAGGCAGCTCACTTTAATCCCATGGCCAGACACTGAGGGCAAGACAAAACACTAGCCAAAATAATGGCCCAGTTCTATTGGCCAGGGATTCACAGGGATGTCCGTTGGTGGTGTGCAGCATGCCACAAATGTCAATTAGTAAATCCGTGGCCACTCCAAAAGCGCCTTTGCGTCTCCTCCCTTTGATCGAGACCCCTTTTAAAAGAATCGGGATGGATCTCGTCAGTCTATTAGATTGGTCAGCACGGGGATATCACTTTATTTTAGTTCTGGTGGCCTATGCAATGCGATATCTGGAAGCAGTGCCTCTCCACAATATCTCAACACGCAGTATTGCAGAAGTGCTCTTCTGTATTATCTCCCAGGTCAGGATTCCTGAAAGAAATCCTGACAGACCAAGGCACTACATTTATGTCGCACACTGCACGAACTGTATGGGCTACTAGGGATTAAGCCTATCCGCACCAGTGTCCATCACCCACAAACGGATGGTGTAGTGGAACATTTTAATCGAACACTCAAACATAATTCGGAAGTTCGTAGGTGAGGATGCACATAATTGGGATAAATGGCTTGAGCCCCTGTTATTTGCAGTATGAGCGATCCCGCAAGCCTCCACAGGTTTTTCACCATTTGAATCATTGTATGGGCCTAAGCTGTGTGGCATTTTGGACATGCTACATGAAAATTGGGAAGATGAACTTTTGCATCGTAAGAACTAAATTCAATATGTTCTCAACCTGTGCACCAAACTACACACATTCACGCACTTAACCCAGGAGAATTTGTGGCAGGCACAAGAACGTCAAGTCTGACTGTATGACCGGGGCACATGCCTTAGAGAGTTCACGCCGGGAGACAAAGTGCTCATATTATTGCCCATGTCGAGCTCCAAATTGATTGCCAAGTGGCAAGGGCCCTTTGAGGTCACACAGCAAGTCAGGGACATCGACTATGAGGTGAGGTGAATGGACAGGGGTGGGGCATTGCAAATTTACCACCTCAGTCTGTTAAAACGCTGGAATGAGGAGGTCTCCATGGCATTGGTGTCAGTGGTCCCGGAGAAGGCGGAGCTGGGGCCGAAAAAAATGACATCTCCAACTACTCCAGTCCCTTGTGGAGACCACCTCTCCACGGCCCAACTCATGGAGGTAGCCCAGTTGCAGAAGGAATTTTCCGACATGTTTTTGCTGCTGCCCAGCTGCACCCACCTCATAGAACACCACATTGAGATGCCCCCAGGGGTGGTAGTGCGCAGCCACCCTTACTGCCTGCCCGAACATAAAAAAAAAAGTAAGTGGTCTGGGATGAACTCAAGGCCATGCTCGAAATGGGCATAATCGAAGAATCCCACAATGACTGGAGCAGCCCAGTGGTCCTGGTTCCCACGACTGATGGGTCAGTCCGGTTCTGTGTGGACTATAGAAAGGTCAATGCAGTGTCTAAATTCGACACATACCCAATGCCTCGCATTGACGAGCTGCTCGATCAATTAGACACTGCTCGTTTTTACTCGACACTGGATGTAACAAAGAGATATTGGCAGATCCCCTTGACTCCTCTATCCCAAGAAAATGGCCTTTTCCACACTGTTTGGGTTACACCAATTTGTCACACTTCCTTTTGGGTTGTTTGGGGCTCCTGCGACGTTCCAGCAGCTCATGGACAGGGTTCTCCGCCCTCATGCTGCCTACGTGGCCACGTACCTAGACAATATCATCATCTATAGCAACGATTGGCTACGGCACCTTGAACACCTTAGTGCTGTACTAAAGTCGCTGAGGCGTGCAGGTCTCACAGCTAATCTAAAAAAGTGTGCAATTGGGCGGGTGGAAGTACGGTATCTGGGTTTACACTTGGGTCATGGGCAGGTGTGTCCCCAAATTAACAAGACTGCAGTGACTGCGGCCTGCCTGAGGCCCAAGACTAAAAAGGGGGTGAGGCAGTTCCTCGGGCTGGCTGGCTACTATCATAGGTTCATACCTAACTATTCGGACGTCACCAGCCTGCTGACTGATCTCACTAAAAAGGGAGCACCAGACCCAGCCCAGTGGACGGAGCAATGCTAACAGGCTTTCTCTAGGGTAAAGGCTGCACTGTGTGGGGGGCCACTTTTACACTGACTTTTCTCTCCCCTTTATTTTACAGACAGACTCATCGGACTGGGGCTGGGGGCCCTGTGCTGTACATTAGACGGAAGTTGTCAATGCGTGAAAGCAAGCACAGCATGATAGAAAAAGAGTGCCTGACTATCAAGTGGGTGGTCCTCGCCCTCTGGTACTACCTACTGGGATGACCTTTCACCCTCTGTTTGGACCATGCGCCCCTCCAGTGGCTCCACCACATGAAGGATGCCAATGCATGGATCACCCGTTGGTATCTTGCCCTCTAGCCATTCAAATTCGAGGTGGTCAACAGGCCAGGGGTGCAGATGGTGGTGGCGGACTTCCTGTCCCGTCGGGGGGAGTCCGCTGAAGGCTGGATGGCGTCTTGGCTTGAGTCAGGCAGTGGGGGTATGTGGCAGCAGGGGCATGGCTGAGCATCGGTTTGTGAATGGAGGGTGGAGTCGGGGAAGTTGAGTGGCCAAATCGCTACACCTGTTGTCAATTAATGTGTGTCTGTGTGTCTCTTGCAGTGACGGTGCTCTATAAAAGGAGTGAGAGAGCAGAGGAGTGGTGGTTTTTGGGACCAGAACATGACGGTGTGTGCGTGTGTCTGTGTGTGAGTGTGACTGTTCCAGTTGGGAAAGTGGTGCTGAAAAGCAGAATAAAAAAGTATAACGAAATGCTAACAACAACCTGCTGTACTTCTGTGCTTCACCCACATCCGGGCAGCTTCTACAGTGACGATTTGCAAATCTTGGAAACCCTATATTTCATTGAATATAGTACAAAGACAACATACTAAATGTTGAAACTGAGAAATTTTATTGTTTTTTGAAAAATATATGCTCATTTGGAATTTGGTGTCAGCAACATGTTTCAGAAAAGTTGGGACAGGGGCAACAAAAGACTGAAAAAGTTGTGTAATGGTAAAAAAACCCTAATTTGGTTAATTGACGACAGGTCAGTAACATATCATCTCTAGCCGCTTTATCCTGTTCTCCAGGGTCGCAGGCAAGCTGGAGCCTATCCCAGCTGACTACGGGTGAAAGGC
>JAOBAM010016536.1:0-11145 GCA_025212355.1 Notarius kessleri | reverse complement strand
TTTGTTGTGTTTAGGAGCAGGTTGTTGTCACTGCACCATGTCGCCAGCCATCCCACCTTGTCTTTGTAGGCGGACTCATCCCCTCCAGAGATGAGACCCACCACTGTGGTGGTGTCCGCAAATTTAATGAAGATGTTGCTGTGGTGGGCAGGGGTGCAGTCATTAGTGTAGAGGGTATAGAGCAGGGGGCTCAGCATGCAGCCTTGTGGGCAGCCAGTGCTGAGGCTAATAGCTAATGTCAAGAACTGCTCAGCTAAGTAAAGAGAAATGATAGTCCAACAAAACACTGAGAGGTGAAGTGAATAACATTTGATATCTCATTACAGTGACACTTGTCAAGAGGTGGGATATATTAGGCAGCAAGTAAACAGTCAGTTCTCAAAGTCGATGTGTTGAAAGAGGAGAAAATGGACAAGTATCAGGATCTGTGCAATTTTGAAAAGGGCCAGATTGTGATGGCTAAATGACTGGGGCAGAGCAATTCCAAAAGTCAGGTCTTGTGAGGTGTTCAAAGTAGGCAGTGGTTAGTACCTATCAAAAGTGGTCCAAGGAAGGACAACCACTGAACTGGCAACAGGATCATGGGCACTTAAGGCTCACTGATGCGTGTGGGGAGTGAAGGCTAGCCTGTCTGATCTGATCCCACAGAAGAGCTGCTGTAGCACAGATTGCTGAAAACATTAATGCTGGCTATGACAGAAAGGTCTCAAAACATGCAGTGCATCACAGCTTGCTGTGTATGTAAGGTAGGGGTGGCTCTTTAGAAGTTATCAGGAGATATTAACTGAGCGCCCTTGATCTACGGTTCTTTTCAAGGAGTAAGGATAATACAATTATGACCACTAGGTGAAGTTTAAAAACATTGCCGGCATTTATTTAAATGAAGAACAGATGAAAACTCTTATCCTTGTCTTTTTCTATTTACACTCTTTAAATTGTCCTTTGTATTGTCCTTTTCATCAAAGAGGAGAGAAGAAATAGAAAAGTAGAAAAAAAAACCTCAGAGCTCTGAATAAAGAAATAAAATAAAATTAATAACCCCAAAGTCTATCAGTGTTCATCTACCCGGGTAGTATGTCTTTTTTTATGTGTCCCACGTGCGGGTGTGTGCAATGGATCTCCCTATCTGGAGCCTTTGGATGTAGAACTAGACACGGCTGTAGGCGAGTGGCCAGACGCTCCTCTTCTCACTACTGGCCGCGCGTGCATCCAGGGAAGTTCAGCGAAATCAATCTCTTAAAAAAAAAAACCCAACCTGCATAGCAGGGTAACAGTACTGTCAATACTCTTCTTATTCACTCTTGTCAGTTCTGAAACTTATCCTTCAATATCTAAACTCAAAGTGCAGTATTTGAAACATAACAGTCCATTCAGTCCATAAACTGCACAAAATGAAACTCAGTCGCTAGCTTAGTAGCTCAAATAACATAGATTCTAAACGGCATTCACGAGCATAGGCAGTTCATCAGTTCAGTTCAACTCCAGTTGGTTTTTTAGCTTACGGTCAAAATACTTCACAGTTGCTCAAAATAAGCTTACACAACGAAATCATACAACTACATGAACCTAATACATCTTCATAAGATGTGTCTGATATGCTCAGATCGTGTTTTTTTAACCAAATGCCAAGAATCAAAACAATGTTAGTTAATCTCGCGCCTAGCGCGGGAAAAAATGAAAATAAAAACTCACCGGAGCAAAGGAAATTAAACACACAAACAATGCAGTCTGGATCTTCTCTCACACGAATCTAGCTTCTCAAACGAATAACACGCAAAATAAAAGTAGTTTTTTTTTTTTAAACTAGATCATGGAAATAAGATATGAATTCAACTCGTTATAATCTTCTATCTTCTTCAATGTAAACGTTTCTTTCAGGTTTGGGGTCTCGCTCTGCTCACATTGCAACAAGTGCTCTTACTCTACGTATCTCCCTTCCTAACAGTGTTTCTACCGCCCCTAGTGGACGGGAATGGAATTACAAGTACATAGATAAACACATAGGAAATATAATGATGTAGTAACCGGAAGATTTGAGTGGGTTACATCCTCCCCTCCTTAATCTGCATGCATCCTTGCATGTTCTACACTACACTGAAAGTGTATCCTACACTATGTCAGTGGGAAAAGGGGTCAAGTTGCGTATGTAAGGGGCATCAACTAGGGTCTGGGAGAAAGCTTGGTCTAAACCAGCTAAGATGGAATGCATTACAGTGAGTAGGGGGTTCCCTAGAGTGGAGTATGTAAGTCTTTGGGGGACTGTTCGCTCTCGAGCAGATCTTCTCGGTGGCACCTCACTGTCAGAGGTAATTTCAGCGTCTTCTACCTCCATCCGTTCCAGCACATCTCCACTGGTCCTCCGAGGTGATGCATCTTCTCGTTCGCTTCCAGGGCTATGGCACTCACTGGGATCTGTTGCAGGAACTTCAGGAACACTTTCAGCTGTTACGGACTCGGATTCAGACAGATTCTGAGACAGACTTGCTTCATCATTCGTAGGCTCAAACGCTGGAGCTTCGGGATCAAGGACAGACTTTTCAGAACTCACGCTAATGTCTGGTTTCTCAGGACTTGGTTCAACTCTCAGCTGAGTGTCACGTGTGGCTGACTGGTCAGTTTCAGGTCTTTCAACTTGTGGAATCTGTCTTTCCTGTTCAGCCTGAACATTTCTTGACTCCCCCAAGAGTTGATCATAGAGAGTATAATACTCCTCTTCGTCGTCATCGGATTCCTCTTCTTCATCAGCAGGTTGATCGGGCTCAGGAGCAGCTAAGTTGTCAGGTTTCTGTTGGGACTTATTCTTTTCAGGTTGTTCGTCGTTGACAGTGGATGGGAGGAACCCACACGGCAAAAGTAAATCTCTATGTAGAACTCTTTCAGGTCCATTTGTGTGCTCAGGGACTACAACATAGACAGGGGAATCTTGAATTTGCTTGATGACCTTGTAAATCGTTTCACTCCGCCTATCGGCAATTTTATGCTTCCCTCTGATGCCGACATTGCGCACAAGGACTCTGTCTCCGGGTAACAGTGTGGACTCTCTCTCCTTGCTGTCAAATCTGCGTTTGTTTTGCAAAGCAGTTTTCAGACTGTTTTCGGTCGCAAGTCTGTAGCTCTCTGTTAGACTCTCTGTCAGTGTTTTGACATACTCTGTGTGGGAGATCTTACTGGGACCTTCTGGGGTAAGTCCAAATGCAATGTCAAGTGGAAGTCTTGGTTGGCGGCCAAATATCAACTGATAAGGAGAGTAGCCTGTGGTGTCATTTTTTGTGCAGTTATATGCATGTACAAGGGGTTGCACAAAGTCCTTCCACCTCATCTTATCTCCTTCTTCCAGCATTCCAAGCATCTCTAACAACATCCTGTTAAACCGCTCAACAGGATTCCCCCGGGATGGTAAGGGGTTGTCCTCGTCTTTTTGATACCGAGCAATGCACAGAGGTCTTTGATCAGAGCTGATTCAAAGTCACGTCCTTGGTCGCTATGCAACCGTTCAGGGAATCCGTAGTGGATGAAAAAGTTGTTCCAGAGAGCTTTTGCCACAGTCTTTGCCTTTTGGTCAGCTGTAGGAACTGCCACTGCGTACTTGGTGAAATGGTCTGTTATCACGAGAATGTTCTTAGTGCCTCTTCCGTCTGGCTCTAACGACAGGTAGTCCATGCAGACCAACTCTAAGGGACGACTGGTCTTAATGTTCACAAGGGGGGCACTTCTCTCAGCTTGCGCCTTCCTTCGGATGCATCGCTCACATGTTCTGATCTTCTCACTCACATCAACGGACATACAGGGCCAATAGAACCTGGCACGGACTAAGTCCAGTGTTCTTTCAATGCCCATGTGTCCGACAGCATCATGGAGGTTTTCCAGAGCAGCTTTTCTGTACTTGACTGGGAGGACAAGTTGATGAGAATGTTCACCCTGGCTCACTCGTCTTCTGTACAGGACATCACTTGAAAAGACGAACTGGTCCATTGCCCTCAGCATCAACTGGACCTCTCTGTCTTCACGGCACTTTGCTCTGTAGGAGAGTCGCTTCCCTTCCCTCACGATGTCGATGACTCTACTGATGACTGGATCTTGTCTTTGCTCGCGGGCCCAATCTTCAAGAGACATCCGTGGCAACGTACAGGATCCAGGTACATCGGTCTGAGAGAACTCTTCGGGGATAGCAGAAACCTCCATCGCCAAACACTCGACTGGCACAGGTGGATGTACGTAGTCTGGCCCATTGTCTGATGCTGAAGAGTGCTGGTGCCTCTGACAAACTGCCTTCACAGCCTCAGATGGGAAATCAGTTTCTTTGTCTTCCTGGAGGAACTGTGCAAGGAAGCGCTGGATATGATTCTCCTCATCATCGGAAGTGGGATCAAGCTGGCAGTGGTTGTGAGGATGGGGTCGCCTTGACAAGCCATCTGCATCTTGGTTTTTCTTCCCAGCTCTGTACTGGATGTTGAAGTCAAAACTGGAGAGGGCTGCTAGCCAGCGATGGCCTGCGGCGTCGAGCTTGGCAGATGTCAAAACGTACGTCAATGGGTTGTTGTCTGTGATGACAGTGAACTTCGCCCCGTAAAGATAGTCAAAGAACTTCTCTGTGACGGCCCACTTTAAAGAGAGAAATTCAAGTTTGTGTGCTGGGTATCTTTGCTCACAACGGTTCAGCCCCCTGCTCGCATAAGCTATCACTCTCAATTTGCCATCTTGCTCTTGGTATAATGCGGCACCAAGTCCATGAGTGCTGGCATCAGTGTGTACAACGTAGGGCTTTTTCATGTCAGCAAATGCAAGGATTGGAGCTGAGGTGAGTTTCTGAATGAGCGCTTTAAAGGCATCTTCACAGACTGGTGTCCATTTCTCATTAAAGGGCTTTTTGTAGTCAGCACTCGAGGGTCGATGAGAGCTGCTGTGCGGGGAGACCAGCTTCCTCTTTGGTGGCAGGTACCCAGCTGTCAAGTCATTCAGAGGCCTTGCGATTTTGGAGTAGTCTTTTATGAATCTCCGGTAATATCCGGCAAATCCAAGGAATGATTTCAGCTCTTTGATGTTGTTAGGCCGGGGCCACGTGGTCAGGGCAGCAATCTTTTGGGGGTCAGTTTCTACTCCATTTGCAGACACAACATGTCCAAGGTACTTCACAGATGTTCTGAAGAATTGACATTTCTCTGGCGACAGTTTTAGGCCAAATTCTCTCAACCTCTGAAGAGCTCTCAATAGACGGTCTTCATGCTCCTCAAGCGTTTCAGAGAATACAATGACGTCATCGAGAAAGACTAAGACCTCTCTCAGGTTCATTCCGCCCATACACTTCTCCATGACTCTCTGAAATGTACTGGGGGCATTGGTGACCCCTTGAGGCATCCGATTAAACTCCCAGAAGCCCATTGGTGTCACAAACGCCGTCTTACACTTGTCGTCCTCATCCATGTCAACTTGATAGTAGCCAGACTTGAGGTCCATGATTGAGAACCACTTCGACCCGGTGAGGACTGAGAAGGCTTCTTCAATGTTGGGTAAAGCGTATGCGTCTTTGATGGTTTGTCTGTTTAACTTTCTGTAATCTATGCACAATCTGATGTCACCATTCTTCTTCTTAACCACAACGATTGGAGAGGCGAAGGGGCTCTCGGACTCTCGTATCACACCAACATCTTGAAGTTCCTTCAGGTGTCTCCGAACAGCCTCATAGTCGGAAGGATGGATTGGTCTGGGTCTCTGTTTGAATGGAGTTGGATCTGACAAGCGTATCTTGTGTTTGATTTCAGTTGTGTGACCAAAGTCGAGGTCATTGAGTGCAAAGACATCTGACACTGAATTGAGGTACTTAGTAATTCTTTCTTTCCATTCCGCAGACAGAGGAGAGTCACCAAAGTCGAAGGTGAGCTTGCCACCATCAGACACAAGCATGGTGTTGCAAGTTGCAGAGGATGGGCCGGGACGTGGGGGCTTACTCTGGGTGACTTTGTTGCTCTGTGCAGGTAGGCATGACACAGCCGTGGGGAATGAAAGCTTTGCTATGTCATGGCCTCGGGGAAGTCTGATGTCATGTGCAGTCTCGTTCTTAACTAGGACTGGCAACTTAAAAGAGGGGACTGAGGGACTTGTCATGACGTAGCTACAGAACAGGAGGCCGGCAGGTATGCTGGACTGAGGGGGCTCAACTAAGAGGGTGGCGTTCATTGACACAGGGACATGTCTCGCGTATCCATTCAAAGCCAACCTTTCTCCTGCAGGAATGATGACACTTTTTGTTCTGTAACTTCACAGTGCCTACTCGTCCATTCTGCTGGTTCATCTTGAATCTGTTGTACAGAGTCTTTACAAGTGGGGAACAGTTGCTACTGTCGCTTCTGTGTTTCTCATTCTGGGTGGGTGCACAGTTTTCGTAGAGAGGGTCCAGAGCGTTTGTGCCAATTAACAAGGGGACATGCATGTTGGTTCTGTGGTCAGGCACCACAAGTGCAAGGGTGTGGATCTTCGCAGGTTTCCCCATGACGTTCTCTGGGAAATCAATGCTAACCTGGATGTAACCAGAGTAGGGCACTTCTTGACCACCAGCCCCTTCTATGTCTAACAAATCTTGAATGGGATAAATGGGCAGGTGTGAGAGGTGTGTCTTGTGAAAGGATTGGGAAACTGTGGTGACCTCGGAACCTGAATCTAAGAGACTATCACACTGAACACCCTCGATGACAACAGCAGAGGTACACTTTGGCCCTATTAAACCTACTGGAAGAGCACCACCCAGTGGCTGGCTTGGGGAATGGCTTTCGCATAATGCAGTCTCTCTTGTTTGGCGTTCTGGGGGACGTTTTGGTTCATGTGGGGGTGCAGTAAGTCCCTCTACTGCAACCCTGTCCAGTTTAAATGCCCGTACTGAGATTTCCATTGGTCTTGTTTTGTCTTAAGTTCTCTGTATTTCTGGTCCACCAGCGGTTTGTTTGGGGGATTTTCACACTGTCTGGCCAAGTGACCGTCATTGCCACACTTGAAACAGAACCACGGCTTTGGCATGGGCTTTGGAAGTGTCTGATGGGATTGAACTGCAGCTACGACACTAGCTGGAGGGGCTCCAGTGACTGTAGTCTGGGGATTTTGCCTAGCATGCTTTTGCTTCCGTTGTTCTCTCTTGCTTGTGAGCTGCATTTTTAGTTCAGCAACCTGCTTGCGTAAAGCCTCGGTTTCGTTGATGTACGTCTGAAGAACGTTGGGGCTCGGGTCATGAGGGAAAGACGCTTCTTCCACAAGCTGCATGTTCATGGATCTGGGCTTTGCGCTGCCTAGATGGCGATGCATACGATCTTGCTTGGCCGCTCTGTGGTCTTCCTCCGTTCTCACTTGAAGCAGGAATTCAGAAAAATCTGGGGGCGTCTCTGTTTTCAGGCCTAACTGCAAGGACAGAATGAGAGACTGGTCCCAGCATCCACGTTGGAACTGCCGCAGCACCTGGTTGTTGGCGTCAGCTTTGGCAACACCACCCCTTTTTATGGCTGAAGTGATCAACACCTGCAGTCGCTGCAGGTACTCTGAGGCTCTCTCTCCTGCGTTCTGATGAGTGCTGAGAAATCTTGCGAAAATCTCTTGTCCGTCCTCCACAAGTCCATAAGCCGACTCAAGAAGCTTCACATAATCAGAGGGGGCTGAATGTGGGCCTAGCTGTCTCACTAGATCGGAGGCTGGGGGGAGGAGGCTTTCTAGGATTTGACGTCGCTGTATGTCAAGGGGGGTTTTGTCCTGAATCATGAGTTCCACGTGGAGAGACCATGTCTGGAAATCTGCTTCATTGGCAGGCTTGGGAAGTTTGCCTGAGAAGGGACGAAGGCGTTTGAATCCTTGGTTTGAAGTATCAACTTTGTCGTTTTTAATGACATGCTCTACTATTATCTTCTGCACATCTGGTGGGTTGACGATGTCTTCACTGAATACTCTTTGGGGAGTTTGGAATGAATGCCCTGTAGTGTATCTACTTTTAGGGGTGTGTTCAAGGGAATAAAGCTGAGGTGGGTATGCACTGGTGTGTTTTCTATGAACTAGGGGAATGCTACTGTCAGAGTCAGCTTCGCTATCAGAGCTAATGTCGCTACTTAACTGCAGGGGTTCGGCCTTGGGGGGTTTCTGAGGAGTGGGAGTCATTCTATAAGCCTTATCTACACGCCACAATATCTTAGGGTTTCTAGGACTGGAAAAGTATTCAACTGCTTCAAATAGGTTAGCTGATTCCTCTGATTCAAACTCCACAAGGGCTTTAACGCCATTTGCTTGCCCTGTCTGTCTAACACGTAGTACCTTTTTCACCGTTCCATAAGTGGAACAAAATACTGTAATCTGCTCGTCAGTGTCATGCAGTGCAATACCCTCAATATACACAGCATTTCTTAAATTAACACCATAAGCATTCTCAGTATCCATAGTTACCCAAAAAGTGTAAATTCAATTCACCGTTAAACTTCAAAATATTGAAAATAGGGGGAAAAATGGTACAATGTATCTTATCTATCAAACCGGCAATAAAAATAATAAAAAATAAACATGTCCAACTCCTGGCAGCTGGCTCGCCAAATTATGTAAGGTAGGGGTGGCTCTTTAGAAGTTATCAGGAGATATTAACTGAGCGCCCTTGATCTACGGTTCTTTTCAAGGAGTAAGGATAATACAATTATGACCACTAGGTGAAGTTTAAAAACATTGCCGGCATTTATTTAAATGAAGAACAGATGAAAACTCTTATCCTTGTCTTTTTCTATTTACACTCTTTAAATTGTCCTTTGTATTGTCCTTTTCATCAAAGAGGAGAGAAGAAATAGAAAAGTAGAAAAAAAAACCTCAGAGCTCTGAATAAAGAAATAAAATAAAATTAATAACCCCAAAGTCTATCAGTGTTCATCTACCCGGGTAGTATGTCTTTTTTTATGTGTCCCACGTGCGGGTGTGTGCAATGGATCTCCCTATCTGGAGCCTTTGGATGTAGAACTAGACACGGCTGTAGGCGAGTGGCCAGACGCTCCTCTTCTCACTACTGGCCGCGCGTGCATCCAGGGAAGTTCAGCGAAATCAATCTCTTAAAAAAAAAAACCCAACCTGCATAGCAGGGTAACAGTACTGTCAATACTCTTCTTATTCACTCTTGTCAGTTCTGAAACTTATCCTTCAATATCTAAACTCAAAGTGCAGTATTTGAAACATAACAGTCCATTCAGTCCATAAACTGCACAAAATGAAACTCAGTCGCTAGCTTAGTAGCTCAAATAACATAGATTCTAAACGGCATTCACGAGCATAGGCAGTTCATCAGTTCAGTTCAACTCCAGTTGGTTTTTTAGCTTACGGTCAAAATACTTCACAGTTGCTCAAAATAAGCTTACACAACGAAATCATACAACTACATGAACCTAATACATCTTCATAAGATGTGTCTGATATGCTCAGATCGTGTTTTTTTAACCAAATGCCAAGAATCAAAACAATGTTAGTTAATCTCGCGCCTAGCGCGGGAAAAAATGAAAATAAAAACTCACCGGAGCAAAGGAAATTAAACACACAAACAATGCAGTCTGGATCTTCTCTCACACGAATCTAGCTTCTCAAACGAATAACACGCAAAATAAAAGTAGTTTTTTTTTTTTAAACTAGATCATGGAAATAAGATATGAATTCAACTCGTTATAATCTTCTATCTTCTTCAATGTAAACGTTTCTTTCAGGTTTGGGGTCTCGCTCTGCTCACATTGCAACAAGTGCTCTTACTCTACGTATCTCCCTTCCTAACAGTGTTTATACCGCCCCTAGTGGACGGGAATGGAATTACAAGTACATAGATAAACACATAGGAAATATAATGTAGTAACCGGAAGATTTGAGTGGGTTACAAATAGATATGTGCAATATGAATGTACTATAGCGCAATGGTATGATAAAATATTTGCAGTATTTACAAAATGCTAGATATTCAGGTACTATGGTATTCCTGGGTTCCCAGTTGATTTCACCTTTCTGGACTTGCTTTATGGAAAGATTAGGGGCATCAGTAAGCCTCACATCTGGCTATCATCCACAGTCAAACGGTCAAGTAGAACGAGCCAACCAAGAAATCAGCTGTTTCCTGAGGATCTTCTGTATGCGTAACCAGGGGGACTGGGCCCGATTCCTCCCGTGGGCCAAGTATGCACAAAACTCCCTTAAACATTCTGCAACCCAACTAACACCTTTTCAGTGCATACTCAGCTACCAGCTGCCCTTGTTCCCCTGGGATGACACGCCAAGCCGTGGAGGACTAAGCAGTGGAGGACTAGTTCTCTCACAGTTAAGCAATCTGGGAGGAGGTACACCAATGTCTAGAGACTGTCAACGCCAAGGATAAGGAATATGCGGACAAACACAGAGGTAACAATCCAGACTTCTCCCTGGGCGACAGAGTATGGGTTGCCACAAAGAACCTCGGAGAACCCAACACCTGTCAAAAATTTCAGCCATGTTATGTAGGGCCATTCAAGGTACTGCGTCGCATCAATGAGGTCTTGTACCGATTAGAACTTCCTCCTCACAGCAGAATATCTCCCAAATTCTGTGTCTCCAATCTGAAACCTGCCATCCTAGGCCCTCTCGTCGAGTACAGGATGCTCAACATCCTGACAAACCAGCACCGAGAGGAAGAGGTCACCCAAGAAAGAATGTAGCTCCCAGAGGGAGCTCCTGGGGGGGTTCCAGTCAGTAAACCCGCTGAGAACAACCGAACTACAAACATCATCCATGTAGGAGCTAATGATATATGCCTTCGTCAGTCTGAGGTTATGAAGAGTAACTTTGTAGAGGTGTTTAAATTAGCGAAGGCAATAACCAATGCTGTAGTATGCTCTGACCCCATCCCGATGTGGCGTGGTGTTACAGCAGGTTATGGTCACTGAACTGCTGGTTGTCCAGGTGGTGCTCTGAAATCAGTGTGGGCTTTATAGATAATTGGACTAATTTTGATGGCACTACTGGCCTGTAAGGGCGGGACAGTATCCATCCCACTCAGGAAGGTGCTACTCTCATTTCTTGCAGTATAGCTCATAGTCTCAGAACAGGCCTAGTTAACTTCTGACAATCCAGAGCCAAGGCCAGGGAGCAGACGAACAGGCTAAACCGACTGTCTGCTAGCTGCACAGAGTCGTC